>MU834956.1:0-42872 GCA_029204225.1 Diphasiastrum complanatum | reverse complement strand
CCCCCCCCCCCCCCCCCCCCCCCCCCCCCCCCCCCCCCCCCCCCCCCCCCCCCCCCCCCCCCCACCTAATCTAGATCCATAAATGCTTTGATTTTTAGACTAAGCAGTGCACAAAATTTGTTGTGTACATCAATGCTCAATGCCTTGGTGAACACATTTGCAACCATGTCCTGCATTCAACAATATGTTAAGCTCGCCTCTCTGTCGAGAATCTTGCCCCTGACATAGTGATATCGTATCTCAATGTGCTTACTCCTAGAGTGAAATCTAGGGTTGGCCGATAAGGCAATTTCACTCTGATTATCATAGAATATGATTGTTAGGGTGTACTGGTTCAAACTAATGTCTGCCAATAAATTCTTCAACCAAAATGTTTTTTTAATAGATTGAGAAGCAGCATTATACTCTGTTTCTGTAGATGAAAAGACAATAGAGGTTTTCTTATGACTATTCCAAGATATAGGACCGCCATTGAAGAAGAATGTAAATTCGGACGTGGATTTATGACTATCTACATCTCCTCCCCAGCTTGCATCGAAAAATCCACTGAGCCGATGAATATTGTCATTGTTGAATTCTCCATAGCTGATGCATTGGTCCATTGTAGCTCGAATGTATCTCAGAACTCTTATAAGAGCCTTACAATTGGTAATACCAGGATTGGCCATGAATTGGCCGAGTGAGCCAACTGCAAAAGCAACATATGAGGTCTTGTGCAGACCATTGCATACATGAGAGATCCAAGTATCGGTCAACAAGGATACTCTCTCATCTGCTCCTCTTCCTGCTTGGTTTGAGGACATTGGTCCTTTGACAATCGCAGGCCTGGATCCATCGGCGAGTGAGATAATTTACAAATAATCAGATTATATCTGACAAGAGCATTGTGAAGATACCTTTGTTGAGTAATATTAGTCGTCTCGCTCTGTCTCTATGGATTTAAATGCCCAAAAAGAAGTGAGCTTCGTCAAGATCGGTCAAGTCGAACTCAGAAGACAACATCTGTTTAGCATCCTTCACCAGATTGGTACAGTTGCTGAAAAGCAATGTATCATCTACATACAAGGAGATAATTATAAAGGATTGTTGCACTAACTTGAAGTAGATGTTACTGTCGGTCGTGCTTGGTTGAAAACCTTGTTAATTGAGGAATGTGTTGATCCTCTTGACCCAAGCTCTGGCTGATTGCTTCAAGCCATAAAGTGTCTTGTGGAATTTGCAGACATGATGCTTCATACCTTCATGAATGTATCTTTCAGGCTGTAGCATGTAGATGTCTTCTTCAATGACTCCATTCAGATAAGTTATCTGTACATCGAGTTGATGTACTTCATGTTAGAGGATGCAAGCTACGCACAAAGGCACGGGTGTGTCCGAAAAGACACCAAAAAGAGAGTGCATTCGTCCCATAAGGGGTCAAAGGGAAATGATGGCCACTCAATGGTGGATCTAGCTAATGAGACAATGAATCGGAACCTATTTCCTGTTAAGGGAAAGGAACTCGTATAAATTCAACAAACAAAGTAGGTATTGTTAATACAAGTACATGAAATTACATTGTATTATCTAATCCTGTAGGCTGCGAAGAATATGCCTCTCTAGAAAAAAATGAGTTGAAACAGATATGGGAGCAAAATATCACTTGCATGTGAAGTTAGAGAACCAAAGCTGCATGGAGTGTTAACTTGAACTCATATGAAATGCATTGTTGGAGATTAGAAGGAATGAAAAATATCGATCTATGGGTGATTTCTTGTCAAATCATACTGGACGAAAAAGTAGTCTATAATGGGAGTATTGGAAGAGAGTGTGTGAATGCACAACAAATATTGGCTCAGATCCCCGTATGGCTGCAACACATGCAAAGGTGTGGCAAGCATTTGATGCTTTGTCACTGACTATCAGTAAAAAAGATGTGAGGGAGGAAGATTACGATAGATATCAGACAGAAGTACAAGCGTTCACTCGATGATGATTGATGCATGGGGAGAAACACATTATATGGTGAGTGTTTTGTCTTTATTTTTTCGTTGTAAGTTCTATCCAAGTGAAATTTACTAATTAGATTCATTTTTGATGACTATTCTGCCCATTTCTGAACAGATTAAAAAGCAAAATAGTCACCTCTTCTTTTAAAAACGAATTTAGTCCAGATTTTGCCTGCATCTGCCACGTGGCAGCATCGGATTGGTCTCAAAAATTTTAGTGCTGATTCTGCTTGCACCTGCGTGGCAACTAAGGATTGGTTTAAAAAGGGTCCAAAAATCCATTACGCAATGGAAGGAGCCGGGCAGAGGCCTAAAAAAATTCTAGAAATCCTTACCCGGCAGAATGGCCTCTGCCTGGCTCCTTCCATAATACGTTTTTGGCCCTGCCTTGCTTTGCAAGGATGACTTAGCATTCATTTACTATTCATTTTCAACTTTGATGTACTTGTGTTTGGGTTTTAATTCATAGAACATATATAAATGTTTGTTATTTCTATTTCCAGATTTTGTGACTTGGACACTTTATTTGGGGAGAATCTGGTTATTTTTTTTTGGCTACCTACTGGTTTCTCGTTTTTTTTTTGTTCTTTTCTTTTTGTTTATTATTGTTTTGTTTATTTTTTTTCTTCAATATTTACATGTCTTTTTCGGTCCGTGAAATCAGTTTTTAAATTTTTACAAAGGAAATGGTGATGCCTCACAGAACATCAGGTGTCCTTTGTATTTTGGGACCACCTCTAGGAGCATAATGTCCATCCAATTTTCTCTCTCCTATGAATCTATCATTCTCTCTCCTCTCTTCGGTGGAATTCACTTTCTCTCTCCTCTCTCCGGTGGAATGCACGTTCTCTCTCCTCTCTCCGGTGGAATGTGCATGTGCTATGTGGCAGCCCGTCATTGGTTGTCCACATTCACATTCCACCACAAACGTAAAAAAATTTGCGAAAAAAAAGGGCAAAAAATCGGAAAAAAAAAAAAACCTGGTCCACGCGTACGGCCGTACGGCCGTACCGTAAGGCCAAAAAATCGAAAAAAACAAAAACCTTCGCACAATGGCATTACGTAGGGGAAGCCCCGAAGCCCTCGGGCCTTCCTTGTTGGTCTGGGCATACCTTCAGGCTCCCGTCCTCGGGCAAGGGCCCTCCCAACAAGGAAGGCCCTCAGGCAGGGCCTTCCCCCCCACATAATCTGTGGGGCAAAAAAATTTTTTACAAGCACCTTTCGGAAAGGTGCACATAAATTTTTTTACGTTTTTTACATGCACCTTCCGCCCGAAAGGTGCATGTAAAAAAAAATTACGTCAAAAAAACAAAAAAAAAAATGTAAAAATGGAATTCACGGAAGGGAAGGGCCGGCTCCTCGGCCCTTCCGCCCGCGGAAGACCGTGAATAAACTCGTGTTCTATAGTTTCCCACACTTTACAAAAATGTTTATTGAAATGCTTTTAGACTAATATAACTTTGAAAAGTCAAACTCTACGTCTAATATGAAAATTGGCCTCAATTGTATATTTGGCAATTTATCAAACTATGACCAATCTTGACTAAACTAGTTGAAATCTTTCACACTCTCTCTATATAGAGAATAGTGGCCGCTGCTTCACTATTTCTTACATCAATTTTACATGTCAAGATGTGAATAGAACATGAAAAATCAAATAGAATGTAAATGAGATGATTCCTACATGCTATAAACTTTGAACTCTCTGAAAAATTACAACAACCAAACAATAAATGTGAGTGATCACCATTTGCTTGCTTATCTCCTCCATCTTTGTCCTTTCTTGCCATGCATCTACCATGAAACTCCATGAATGAGCCTCCATCTCCATCTTGCCACAAGATGCCATCATCACTTGATGACTTGGTCATGAACGAGTGATATAATGAACCTCCAATAGCTTCATTTCCATCAGCAAAACCAGCCAAGAATGCTAGTACAACTCCAACATCAAAATGATGCTCACCAATGTAGTTAGTTTTCCCATATCTTGACAATTTGCACACATCCACATGAAATAGCTCAAACATGAGATAGAAGAAGTAAAGTAAACTTGAACAAAACTTCTTTGCTGCTCCTTTGACCTTACTTGAGTCTTCAATAACTTGCAAAAACAAATCCATAACATCTTTTCTAATTGACTCTCCTTTGATGCTCTTGACTAGTTCCAAATTGCCATCTTTCCTTGAAGCCCTTTGAGATCAACCTCTTGATCATCAACTTGACCATCAAAGCCATTGACTAAGACCTCTTTTCTAGATCCATTAGTTTTTGAAAAAAACATCCATCTACTTGCATAAGCATCATCTACACAAGAAGATTCACCAAAAGATGTTTCATTCTTCAGAAGAGCTTGATACTCAAGATCCATTGCTTGGATGCACTCCTCTTTGTTCCTTGTTTCATCTACACATGTAGGTTTGTCAAAAGAGGTTAGGAAAGCAAAGTGTGTACCACCAACAACTTGCTTACCTTTCTCATCATATGTGAGCTTTGAAGGCATTTGTCTTTCCCTTGATGTCCATCCACATCACCATCAATAATGCTTGAAGATACTTTTTGAATGTTCCCCTCATAAAAAATGACATCTCTACCAATAATCACCTTATTAGTAGAAGGAATGCAAACCTTGTAGGCTTTACTCACCTCACTATATCCAACAAATATACCTTTCTTTGAAGATGGGTCCTCCTTGGTCCTATTATCAAGAGTTATATTGACATAGCATGTGCATCCAAAAGTTCTAACTAGTCTCTCAAAATTAGCAATACAAGATAAATTAAACCAAATTTTAAGATCATTCTAATTAAATCCCTACTCATTTAGATTTGTGACAAGGCCAACTACAATTTTGTGATCCATGCTCATTGGTTTGTGACAAGGCCAACTGCAATCTTGTGAAGAGTGAGGCTAGGCATGCACTGATCCACATAGGCATGGATTGGATTATGCCTAGATATGTGAACCATGACTATGTGCATCATTACATGGCAAGCCTCGATCTTCAGTTATCCCAAACCAATGAAAACTGAGATTTGCATATTGTTCTACTTCTCTGACCTTCGGCCTCCTCTTGAATAGCATCTCAAAAGGTGTCCTTCCATCCAAAATAGCATTCGACCACCTATTGCACAAGAAATTAGCACACAACAAAGCTTGATCCCAAAATGGCTTATCAAGGTTAGCACTTAACCTCATGCTCCATATGACATGACCTCCCACTCAACTCATTCTCCATATTGAAATAGGAAATCTTCCCTCTGTATTATACACTCCCTAACTCAAGCCCAGACACTTTATCTTGTCATAGATCATGACTTCTACTCAACCAAGAAGAATGAAGAATCAATGAAACTTCGTTGTTGCACCAATCAAAGACTCCAATGACCATGCCTACGACATTTTCAACTCTTGATTGGGTATATATGCAACCCTCTAGTAAAGGATCACCATTGGAGAGGAAGAATTCACAATTCAAGATCGATTGCAATGGAGACTACCTAGCTAGAGTGCAACACGTCTACACATGTGTCGAGATATTTTGTTAGACACGACAATTGCTGATAGAAATATACTTTTGCATTGTAAGTCTTACATCTTTGAATGTCAAACATATTCTACTTGTAGATTCCTATTGCTTCATTTTATTATCTCTTCTTGTGCAGATGTTTTTCTTTTAAATAGTTACAACTGGCAGCACGTAAAATCATTTACGGGAAACGAACAATAAACGTGTTTCTAGATTTTTTTAAATGGCTATTAAACACATATATAAAATGAATTGCAATATTTGAATGGTGGTGCTTGGTTTTGCAAATGAGGAGACACGCAGAAAAAACACCAAAAGTGCGCTTCATTTTCAGATTCGGTCACCATAAAAATACATGAACTATGAGATGCTCTTATGTACTAGCTTTAACTAATGCTTTGGGGGACTCCAATCCGACACAATCACTCGGACATGTGCAAGGGCCTGTGATGGGGCCCATGATGTCCTTTCTCGTGGGCTCAGACCAGACACCCCAAGCAGAAACCGTTGGGGAGGCTTCTCAGCATGTCACCCCCATATCACGGCCTAAAGCGAGAGCCATACATCAAAAGAGAGGTTGCTCAAAGCCTCGACGCCTAGCCGCAAGCGGCAGGTGCCACCAGCTCAGTCTCAGCACCAGAGGTGTCGCGGGACCCCCCTACAGCTCCCATGCAAGAACAGGTAGAGCCAGGAACATGGAGAAGGGCAGCCACACCGCCACCACTCTGGCAAGGCAAGGTCCTTAGAAGGGTACAGCCTCTGCAACAATGCCATCGAGAACAGAGCCGTCTCCCAAACTGGTATAAGGAGATTCAAAAATACCAGAAATCCACTGAATTCCCGGGCAGAGGTCATTCAAGATAGCGCTCCTTTGTACACAATAGGCCTTTGGTGCAGTATGTGAAAGTTGAGCATCTGTGAGGTATTTTGACAATGCTTTCTACTTAGCAAGCTCAGTGGGCCCATGAGGACTATACTCGTTGAAACAGAAGATGTTTTTGTCTAAGATTCTGCCACGTTTTCCAAATCTAACCATCTAAAATTTCACGTGGCAAGCATCCAATTGCGCGTGCTGAAAATAGTGGCCGCGCCCCTTGAGGCCCTCGAAAGATCGATTCTTCAGTCATCTTTCTCTTCTTTTTCTTGGTCTTTTTTGTTGTCTTCCTCCCTCGCTTTTGCTTTGCTTTCTGCTTCGATCATGCTCTGGGAATGCGATTTCCAGGCAGGATTGGAGTAGAATTCCAATAACCCACATCACAAATGTCAGATATTTCCTTCCAGACAGTATAAAATTGAGAATCGCTCAGCAATCTGCGAAGAAAGCGTCAGGTCTTTCGCAAAACAATCAAGAGGACATATAGGAGCATATGTAGGAGGCAAGACCCCGGAAGATAGGACTGCTGATCGTGGAGAAGCGGGCCCGCCCCCCATCAAGCAAGTATCTGCCAATAAAACCCACAAAAAATAAACCCCCACCAGCAATCTCAGCTCCAGGCAAATTCATTGGTCTTCATTCATCAGTCCAACGAGTCTCCTGCACCAGCAGCAGCACTAGCTGGGGAGTGTTTTGCTTTGCGTCGCTTGATTATGGTTGCGGCTTCTCTTTGCAGCTCTCGTCTTCCTGCGCTTTCTGTGCATCCAGATCTCCTAGTTTTCCCTCCGGTAATTCTTTTTGCGGGTTTTTCCCTGCTCTTTGATGTAAATCACTTTATTTTTGCTGGCTATGCTCATGTGAGGATCGCCATCACTCCACCAGGTCTGCTCTGAAAGCTCCACTGTGTTGCCTTCTTCAACCATGGTTGCGATGGAAGAGAAATCTAGGCGCCGGTTGCGTCTATTATGCTTGCATGGATTTAGAACAAGTGCAAGTGTTCTGGAGAAGCAGCTGGGCAAATGGAGCAGCTCGATTCATGACCTTCTTGATTTGGTACTGATTTCCTTAAAGTCCTTTACAGATTGTAGATCAGCCCAACTTATAATGTCTTGAGAAATATGTAAATTCATTTTGTTCATGTATGCCCATTGCCAATGGGACCGTTTGTCCGTGTATTGCTCTGAACAACGGAGTCTTCAGACAGTAAATTTTTCTTTTCATGTATGCCAATGGAAACTTTCGCTGCACTGAAGAATGGAGTCTTAAAAAACCGGTACAAATCTTCTTTTCATGTATGCTAATGGAAACTCTTGTCTGAATATTGATCTGAACAATAGAGTCTTCAGGAATCCGTATATATTTTCCTTTCATGTATGCCAACGGAGACTTTTGTTTGAAAATTTACCTCGAACAGTGGATGAAGTCTTCAGAAATCTGTAAATTCTCTCTTTCTATGTATGTCAATGGAAACTTTTGTCTGTAAAGTGACCAGAACAATAAATACAGTTCTCAGAAATCTGTAAATCTTTTCTTTTCACGTATGCCAATGGAAAATTTTGGCTGTAGTAACTTTTGCTTTGTGCGTATTCCAATGGAAAATTCTGTCTGTATATTACTCTCTGCAATGGAGAGCAGATATTTATGCGGTGATGGGTTCTAAGTTGTTTTGGGTTCTCTGCTTATATGAACGATACTAATCTCTTTGCTTCGAATGTTTGTGATTCAGACTTTCCTAGATGCCCCTTTCCCGGCAACTGGCAAATCAGACGTTGAGGGGATGTTCCCACCTCCCTTCTTTGAGTGGTTTCTTTCGAATTCGGTGAGTTTGTATTCTGTTTATACAGATCACCTCAAACGGATTTCCTTCCCATATTATGCAGCATCATTCATAGATTTTTGAGTTTCCTAATAATTCTGAATTTGAAGCGTGATGCATTGCTATTAGCAAGGATCACCTCATTCGGGCATTATTGACCAGCATTCAAAGAATTTGGGTTTGTTGCATGTTTCTTCATTTGAAGTTTGCTGCATTACTTAGTAATTTAGAAATTTTGCTGCAGGACTACACAGTATATAATGGCTTTGAAGAATCCATGAAATACATTTCAGATTACTTGAAGCAACATGGTCCATTTGATGGTCTTTTGGGGTTTTCTCAGGTACGTGTTATCTTGAAGCTAAGTTTTTGCAACTTCTAATACATTTGTGTCCAGTAGAAATTTTGCTTGGAAAACATGGATCGTGCTAATTGTTGCCTAAGATTTCTCATAGAGACTGTGAAATGGACTTTGGCAAATCTGATGCAGTGTGTATTTCTTTTATGGAAAATAATAGCGTCCACATTTTGGTGTTAACAGGGGGCTATGATTGCATCATATTTGACTTGTCTCCAGAAGAAGGTATGGCGTACTGCTGCACACGTTTTATAAATTGAACCTTTTCTCTCGTTACTGAAGAATAGCACACGATCGTTACGAATACTAACTCAGCCTTGTCATTGATCATTCTTGTGCAGGGACTAGCTCTTCAAAATATTGACCCTTTACGCCTTCTTGTTGTTATTGGAGGTGCAAAGTTTAAGTCTGAGAGGATGGCATTTGCTTATCCTGGCATCACTCAATGCTCATCCATACACTTTTTAGGTACAAAGCTACCTGCAAGATGAATTCTTGCGGAACGGTTTACTATTCTCTGAAGATGAATGATGCTTCCTCTCCATTTTTTAGATTTTAGCTTAGATTACAGTGTTTTTGTTCCAGTACGATCTTAGAGCTGACATCATTATGTAGCTTTTCGAGGAGGCCCTTCTGTTTCCAAAGTTTAATCTGAAGAAAGATTCCAGGACTTTTCCCTGAGAATATGAATTACCTTTCAATTAGCTGCTCTGACATAATGCCATTTTGGGATTGCTTTGTTCTGTGATTCACCTAGCATATGCTTGCAGTTATACTGAATGGAGCTGGCAGATGTAAAATCATTGCTTTCACTTATTAGGAAATGCATGCAAAGTTGTAAATTTATTTCTGTCAATGCTGTGTGATTACAGGTGAAAAAGATTTCTTACTGCCATACGGACAAGATCTTGTGAAATCATTTTATAACCCGTTGGTCATCAACCATCGCTATGGGCACACTATACCACGACTAGGTTAGTCATCCACATCTTGTTTTTGACCAGAGTTGTCATTGTTGATGTTTTGGAGTTTATGAAAGAACCAAGTTCGTTTTAACTTTTTCACGATGCTGGCTCAAGTAAAATCTAATTTGACTTGAAGTAGCCGTTCAACAACCCTGATATTTTCCTTGATACTTTCTTTTGCAGATGATGAAGCAACGTCACAAGTTGTTGGCCATTTGCTCCAGGTGATAGATCAAATTTCAAAAGATTTTAAGGAAACTGTGGAAGAGATTCATATTTCAGTCTGAACATATTCAGATTGCATTGCATGTTAACTGGCAATTGTTCCTTGATGGCATAAACCTACAAGATTCTGAAGATAGCGAGGGAAATCATACTTTACAAGGTTAAAGTAGGGCCCAACTAGTAGCATGAATTTGAAAATCTGGAGACCAGTTCATTCTGACTGGCATGCATGCTCATGTCAAGAAGGAAACACAATTTTGCCTTATATTTAACACCTGATATATGGTACCTTGGCAGTTTTCAGCAATGTAGGCTGAAATTGTCACATGATACAAGAAGTTTTATCCCATATATTTATAAATGCTGTTATGGAATGGTTTCAGCAAGCAAATGATTATCCAGTTCTGAACCATAAATACAAAGAATCTCAGTGGGAAAGATTCTAGCGTGAGACATTCTATCTTTTTCTTGTCAGATGAGCTTTTTGGTACTTTCAGAACTCTATTTACAGACAATTGTATCATTAAGTTGCAAGCTGGAACTCTTTTGGTGAAACTTCAGGAATACATATTAAATCTGTGCAGTAGATAGGCATAGTTTTTAGGGTTTCAACTAAGTCTTCATAAAATTTTTGCTTGAAATAGTAGTCCTTGCAAGATTAGGCAAGTCATTCTATTGAGCTTATGTTCTTCCTTAGATGTGCATGCAACATTTGAAGCTGTAAAGGAGAAAAGAACCATTGATTTCTTAGATTTGAAATATTTGATACCATTGCAAAGCCATTTTTGAAATGAAATCCAGAACCCATATGTGTCGCTCTCTCTTAACAGTATCACCCTCTAAGCTTCACTTTCTCAAGGTTGAAACAAAAGCCAACCACTTATCGAAAGAACATGCCTAATTTACTCATTTGGTTTTTTTGATAGTCATGATTAAAGATCAGATTAAGAATGTGAACTCGATATACAAACATCAAACTCCAGATTGCACTATCCAATAATTAGGACAACCAAACCTCTAAGTCTTCAACATGGCAAAGGGTTGTTGATAGGGCTATCAATGGCCAAAAAGATTTGCTACTTATACTTACCGTTCGGTAAATTCGGTAAGGAAAAAGCCAAAACTATTATTATTTTTAATTTTTTAGATATTTAGTCTATTTTTAACTTTTTTGTTTGTTTGCTAGCTCTCGTTGAGAAATAAATCTAGTAAAAATAATAATCCAAAAGAGATTATGAAAAAAAAGATAAAGTTTCTATTTTTTCTTTATCAACTCTACTTGTTGAAGAGTAGAGTTGGGGCCAATATTTTTTTGCCTTTTTTAGAAAAGGTATCGATGTGATGTGATTTCAAAGGCACCTTTTTTTTTATAACAATTTTTATAGCACTTTGTTTTTTACTATTTTTTCATGTTTACAATACTCTCATTTTTTAGCTTTGTTGTGGTAGTGTAAAGCTATTGTGAAGATTCGCAAGAAACTGAAATGACTTAGGTGTCACGCTTGGGTGAGTTTGAGAAGTAAAATGAGGTTGTTTTTATTATATTATGTTTTTTAAACAACCTTTTTTTCAATATACTATTTTAACAATTCCAATGCCCTTTCCTTAGATCACCTTGTTTTATTTTGATTAGAAAAAAAGTATTTTTTAGTTTTTGTACTCTCAAAAAATCTAAGCTAGCATAAACATGTAAAAGCAATATAGTGATTCAAACATCAAACTAACCACACGTCCATAGTGTAGACACATACTCTAGTGTAGAGGAATTTACCAACATCATAGATCAACTTTTTGAGCAATAGTTATGGTCATGTCCTAGACCACCATAACTAGAGCACTTGCTCGTCATTAGGACCCTTTTGGGACTCAAAACGGGCCTCTTCTTTGCCTAAACAAGTTTTTTAATCGTAATTAATTTAGTGCTAATCAATTCTACGTGGCACCTTTACCTTGGGTTACCACACAAGGTGAGCAAGAGTTAAGGCCTAATTGCAGGTCTCATTTTCATAGACTATTGTAGGTTATTTGCATAGACTAGAATAGAAAACTAGTAGGTAAGTTACAAAGTACAACTAGAATAGGGTTAGTATAGGAGGGCCTTTCATTGTCCTAATTACAATAGGACCCTAGGCAGGGCACACTAGCCTAATAAAACTTATATCATGCTCAGTTCACATTGAACATTGACATCATTTGATTAAGGTATATTGTAAAGTTCTACATCGATTCTTTTGGGAACTTTGACATCTTCAAGATGACAACCAAGTATCACTTACATGTGAAATTAGAGAAGGATTATGTGACAACCAAAGCTCCATGGGGTGTTAACTTAAATTGATATGAGAAGCATTGTTGGAGATTAGTAGGCAAAAAACATATTGACCTATGGGTAAGAGGCGATTTATACCCCCGCAATCCAATGGTAGATGCTCCTCCTAAATTTTCTGACGTACATAGTTTGTTAAGGTTCGTTGGGGATGGTGGTAATGGACTCCTTGGCTATTGTTCTCGAAGAATCCAAGCTGACACATTGGCAAATACGGCAAACATTCATATCTTGAGTATGAATGACAATTTAAAGTCATTGCATGGAATAAATATGAAATTGGAGCAGGAGATAAATGGATTAAAAATATAGCTTGCCAGTTCTTTCGCAAAAATTCAAAAATTGCGATGTTCAGTCACTATATTTCAGAGGACAATATACGGGTTACAACGAAAGCGTAGACTCTCAATGGATCAACAAGTACAAAAAGAAAACACTAAGAGACACAAATTAGAAGCTTTGGCACCAGGTGGTGGTGCCAGTAAAAGAGGTATGAGAGACACAAAAGAGTTCTTGCAAAAGACGATTGGAAAAGATTTTATGCGACACTTGGATCCATCTTTGATGTAGAAGTTGCAGGCAATGTTGGATCCATTTGATTCAGTGTCATCTGGTTTGTCTCTGCTGGCTGTCCTTCATTAAAGAGGTGAATGAGATTGGGGGGGATAGCTGGCTCAGGTTCAGTTGTGTCATTCCTTTCTAATTGGTCCCTTGGCACAACTCTGACGATGCAAGGCCTTCTGCCATTATGTAATAACACAAGGATAACCCCTTTTGCCAAGAAGGCCGCCACATGTTCGTTAAACTAGCTTAGTCCCAAGATAGCATCAAAAGCATCCATCTTCAAGATTGTAAACGTAAATCGATTTTTCCAGGTGCCCAGCGAGATTGGTAAGTTGGTTGCCAATCTACAAGTTGTCATTGTACCTTTTGCGGTCTCCACACAAATAGGGCTCACATTTTCTTCACATTGAATGTCCAATTCCCCTGCCAGGCTTTCTAACAAGTAGTTATGCGATGCTCCTAGGTCTACCATGAAGTGAATGATCTTGTCTTGGATACAGCCTTTCAGGTACAATAACTTTGATCCCCTTGCAGGAGTCGCCATGAGATGTTCACGATAAGCCGCAAGTGCCCCTATTTGTTGTAAGGCATTCAGGTCGGACTCCGTCAAATCTGTTTCTGGGTCTTCTTCATCATCCCGTTCACCATCTTCTTGATCGAATGCCTCTCTTTCCATCCTATCAAATATCTCGGTCGCCACCATAATTTGTTTATTCAACGGCTTGGGGCATGACCTCCAAGAGTGACCTTGCTGTTGACAGTTAAAGCAGCGCATGGAACTGCCCACCATTGGTGAGCTGTTGCTATGACTAGCTGAAGGTTCAATGTTGTTCCTTCTCTGAAAAGTGGTATCTCCACTGCTGCCTTGGTTGCCAAACCATGTCTTTGCTGGGAGTTTGTTCACGCTACTCGAGACTTGGTTTCCATTTAAAGCTGAGTCCCCTCTTGAAAAGAAGCTCGGACTCGGTCTGGATCCACTAAATACTCTCGCTGAGGTTGAGGGAGCAGTTGGCGCCAATGTGGTCTCATAATTGCAGACCATTTCAGCCGCCCGAGTAGTTGAATTGAAGTCATTGGGAATGTAGCTTTCTATTGCTCGTTGAGTCCAAGACTGCATTATAGACAAGAGATAGTGGGTCTTGTCAGCCTCGGACATATCTTCAATAACCCATACACTCTGTTTGAATTTATTTAGGTACTCTCACAATGAACCTTTCTGCTTGAGTTCTGATAATTCTGTTCTCAATCTCATGTGTGAATCCTTAGGTATGAACTCCTCTTGTAACACCGTTTTGAACGTGTCCCATGTCTGGAACTGCATTCCTGCCACCCGGTACTAGTTATAGTGTAGCCTTCAAAATATGCTAATGCCAAGTCCACTCTTTCTTCTTCAGGAGTGTTCATCAGACGAAAGTAATGGTCCATGTGAAACAACCAATCTTCCACAATTTGAATGTCACACTCTCCTTTGAAAGTAGGCGGTGCTTTTACCTTAGCAGTCTTCTTCGGGCCTTCTGTGTTTCGCGCTCGTGGTTCCCTTGGTATGAGTGGAAGAGGTGGCTCTGCATTCCCTCTTGTTGCCTCCAACTCTTCAAATCTGGCTTCGAGCTGTGTTAGCCCGTCTCTCATTTCTCTAGCAAGGTCAAATTGACTGTGGTTCATGGCTCGTAGGGATGCTTGCCATTCTTTCTTTTATGTTTCTCTGTCCCTCTTCACCTCACTAAGCATAGCCGTCATTGCACTTGATAAGTATTGATGCATCTTCACTTCAAAGAGGTTTTGTTGCGCCTCTGGTATGGGTTCGTTTCTTGGTGTAGGTTCAGAAGGGCCACCCATCTCTTCTTGGGGAGGCACCACTGTGAAGTGCATATGCTCTTTCTCTCTTGACTTGAATCTGGCGCCATCTCAATGCATGTGAGAGCTGTATTCTCGAACCTGCTCCTCTCCGTTTGTCAATGCTTGTAACTCATCAAGGTGGTCATCCATTCTGATAAGAGGCGTACTTCCAACAGATTGTCTCCTTTGTCTTTTGAAAACTCTCCCCTCTGTCGGTCGGGCCCCACAACTCTCTTTTCTTCTTTATTAAATCAGCTTCAATATAAAAGTATCTCCTCCCAACTAGCACGCTCACATCACCTGAGAGCCAAGTAGGATCCATGTCATTTGTGTCCAAGCAAACATGCAACAGACAAAACATACCAACCAAAGCTAACACAGAGGATCCCTCTCAAGCCACATCCCCCGTGAGACCGGACATAGGACCTTTGCTTAGTCGTGCCCAAACAAATCTATAACAGAACTAGCCCATGGGGAAACACCCATCAAACCATCCGTGCTTTCACCATTAAGCACCACATTGCCTCAGTCACGCCCCACCAACTCTGGTCGATAGCCCTTATAGCAAAACGATCGGCAGCTATCTCGCACCGGCAGCTAACCACCCGTGCTTTACACCCGAATTTGAGCATCATCTCTATATCAATGATTAACTCGTACAGTTTGAATATGTCACCCCGCACCTCACAAGGCACAGACCGTGCTTTCACCTACCTAGGTAGCACTTTGCCTCATCAGTCCTACGTGCAGACGGCGCCAGGCCCGAACCGCGAGAACCGACTGTGCTTACACCTCAAGGGCAACACCTTGACTCATCAAGTCCCCCGTTCTGCCGACCACCCTAACCGTGAACGCACCCGTGCTTACACTGTGGGTAGCACCTTGCACAACGGCTGTCCTGACAAATACCAAAAAGTGGGCATCCCTGTGAGACTTGCGGAGCTGACCGGCTAGTCGGCTCTGATACCACATGTTGCGCTAGTGCCTCAAAGGGCGTTGGGACTTGAGCGGTTTCCCCAACACGCGCTTAAGTCTAACATTCATCCATCATGCACTTACATAAAAGCCAACTTAGAAACGTAACAAGCTTAACCATTCAGACTTAAGAAAACTGGAATCCCAACCAACCCGAAAGCCAACTCAGAATCCGTCCCCAAAAGGTAACCAAAGGCAAAGACAAGCCACACATGAAACCCAAGGCATAGTGGTCACCAAACTGACTAAATGATATAGCGGCGAGCCACACATCGATGATGTGGACCCCTAGGCACCGACGATGCAAAAAGGTTGTAGTAAGGGTCCTTCCACTTGGACTAGTCCCGGAGGCGAAACTGAAATGGTAATCATTCCCAAAAATCAACTTTATTAAATTTGGAAGACGTTACATTCATACATAGACTGACTGGTATCGGGGCCACCAACACGTGCTAGGCATAGTGCCTGGCTCGCGCTGGTAGAGGGAGCTGAGACTTGGCGACTGGATTCCTGACGCTGGTTGAGCTGCCCAAGTTTCTGTCTGTTGATTTCCCCCTATAGTTCAATTGTGATTTGATGTGCCTCCTCTTACCTGGAATATAGTACTTCTGGTAAAGCACGCTTTTCTTTATTTTGTTGATTAAGCCTGAAAAGCCTAGCAGAATCAGTCTGGCTCTCGGACATGGGTCTTGGGAGTCATCCCGGCGACAGAATCAACTTGGTTCCTGACTAGGCCATGACTCGAGCTCCAGAGCTAGCTCATGACTTGTGACTACTTGAGTGGCTCACCACAGGTCAGAGGCTCAGTCCTTGACTTTCTAACTTGCTCTGGGACCTGAGGGAGCATCACCCCTTAGAGTCTTACAGGGCACACTAGGTGCACCCGAGTCAGCTTTACAATATAGACCCAACCTGGATGACATATCGGGGAATCCCAACTTATCGGCCTGAAGAAACAAGATGTTTCAATTGCGAAGGCTTTGCTAGCTTTCAACCCTAAATTTAACAGAAAAGACACACGAAGCAAAAATGTTCACCAACAATTTCGCGACACACAACACAAAATTGTTCGTGACATAAAATCATTCGTGCTCCACAGAGGATCAATAAGATCAACAAGTACCATGAGGTACAAATATTTGATCTGATATCATGACATCGGCAAAAGTGCTTTAGGACGTGGCTAATCTGCCACTCTTATAGTCCATGATTAGTTATAGATGTTTAATCTGTCTGATCAGGGAAGTTACTCGACGCGACACAAAAAAGTTCGCGAACAATATACATTCTGCTTGATGCATAAAATAGGGAGACGAAAAATACAGAATATATGTCCATCTGTGAGTGAGACAATTTTCAAAGAGGATCAACAGATCCAAGAAGTCTGCTAGTAAGCGAGACGCTATTCGTGGGAGAATTGTATTTCTCTCACGCCAATGCACTGTGTGGATCTGTCACACAGTGCTTGAAATCAAGAGGATCAATATATAATATTGTAGCTGTTATTCAAATATTATTCTGAATGATTGTATGATCTCAAAAGAGTTTTTTTTTGCTATTGTTCGTGTATCTCATTTACTTGTTTATTCAATTCCGCACACTGATTCAATCTTGTTGAATGCTGTATTAATCAATAACGTAGATCAACAGTGTCTGTCTACATTCTGGAGGATTGTAGGAATGATATAGTTGACAATGACTAGCAATCATATCTGAATTCCACACAAACTAATTTTGTTCGCGATTGTTTTTCGCTTCATGTTTCGTTTCGCTTCGCTTCGCGATGACTTCGCTTTCAGCAAAAATCAATATCAGAGCTCGTTCAAGTTTCACTTGGCTTTGTTTCGTTTTGTCTACTTTCGTTTCGTTACAGAGCCTGATTGATCTTTGAACAACTATAGAAATTATTTGTGAACAAAAAAGAGTTTTGCGAAAGTTTCGTGAATTGTGTGAGAGACTCCCATCAGTTTGTCACTAGAATTTTACTGGAACTACACTTTCCATCAGTGGTATCAGAGCATGTCATAGTCTGACATAGCCGCAAAGCTATCAGATCCAAGAGGCTAAGCATTCAAAACAAAGAACCATCAACAAGTGAGAACACAATTCACAACAATGGCTTCAATAAGCAGCATACAATCAAAGATCTATACAATCCTTGACTCATCAGGATCTAACTTCCTAGCATGGAAGGTTAAGACCTCGCTGATACTAAAGGGAGAAGGATTATTTCCTTGGGTAGATGGCATCGAGGAGATGCCTACAACTACAGACAAGGAGCTACACGAATGGAGGGAGAAGAATGACAAGGCAATAGCCGTGTTATCATCGTCCATCGAGGATAGCCGGACTCTTGACCTGGCTATACTCTCTAAGGTAAAAGAGATGTGGGATACTTTACTCACAAGATTTCAGACGAATTCACGAATCTATTCCTTTCACTACACAATTCTGGAGCAAAAAATGCAGTATCAGCAGAGAAGCAGCTTACTTATATGTTGAGAGCTTTACCAAGATCCTTCCAAACAACCAGAACGTTGCTAGCAAAGGATCCTACTGATGGAAAGCATAGTTCCAGTAAAATTCTGGCGACAAACTGATGGGAGTCTTTCAAACGATTCGCAAAACTTTCCCAAAAGTATTTTTTTGTTCACGAATAATTTCTATAGTTGTGCAAAGATCAATTAGGCTCTGTAATGAAACGAAATGAAATGAAACTAGACGAAACGAAGCAAAGCGAACTGAAACTTGAACGAGTTTTGATATTGATTTTTGCTGAAAGCCAAGTGATCGCAAAGCGAAGAAGTGAAACGAAACACGAAGCAAAAAATAGTCGTGAACAAAATCAGTTCGTGTGGAATTCAGATATGATTACTGGTCACTGTCGGCTATATCATTCCTACAATCCTCCGGAATGTAGACAGACACTGTTGATCTATGTTATAGATTAATACAGCATTCAACAAGATTGAACCAGTGTGCGTAATTGAATACACAAGTAAATGAGATACACGAACAATAGCAGACAAAAATTCATTTGAGATTATACAATCATTCAGAATAATATGTGCATAACAGCTACAATATTATCTATTGATCCTCTTGATTTCAAGCACTATGTGATAGATCCACACAGTGCATTGGCTTGAGAAAAATACGATTCTTCCACGAATAGTGTCTCACTTACTAGTGGACTTCTTGGATCTGCTGATCCTCTTACAAAATTTTCTCGCTCGCAGACTGACATATATTCTTTATATTTTTTTGTTCGTCTATTTTATGTATTAAGAAGAATGTATATTGTTCGTGAACTTTTTCATGTCGCATCGAGTAACTTCCCTGATCACACATATTAAACATCTATAACTAATCATGAATTACAAGAGTGGCGGATTGGCCACGTCCTAAAGCACTTCTGCTGATGTTACAATATCAGATTAAATATATGTACCCCATGGTACTTGGTTGATCTTCTTGGCCCTTTGTGGAGCACAAATGATTTTTGTGTCACGAACAATTTCGTGTCGTGTGTTGCGAAATTGTTCGTGAACATTTTTTACTTCATGTGTCTTTTCTGTCAAATTTAGGGTTGAAAGCTAGCAAAGCTTTGGCAATTGAAACGTATTGTTTCTTCAGCTCCCTCTCAAAGCATGATAGCTTGATGACTCCAAGGCTGCTCCTCTGTTTCTTGAACAGACCTTTGTGAAAATGTCAACAACCATCTCCTTCGTTCCAATGAAAGTAGACTGTAGCATCTTCTTCCCGATCAGATCCCTTATCAAATGGTACTTGATTGCGATGTGTTTCGTCCTTGAGTGAAACACATGATCCTTTGTTAGATGTATTGCAAACGTATTGTCCATCTGCAAAATCAGAGGTTCATTCCTCGTTTCACCTAGTTCATCAAGGAACTGCTGGAGCCAAATGATTTTATTGGCCATCTTAGCTGCTGCAACATACTCTGCTTTGTAGGATGATTGAGCCACAATGGTCTGCTTCTTGCTGACCCAAAGAATTGTTGCTCTTGACGCGATGGTCCATCCTCTTGAGACACTTTTGCAATCGTCCTTGAGAGATGCCCAGCTAGCATCACTGTAGGAAAGCATTTGGGACCCTGCATCACGAGAATAACACAATCCAAAGTTCTTCGTTATTGAAGGTATTGCAAAATTCGTTTCACATTCCAATGAGTTGAGCATGGATTCGTACTGAATTGGCTCATCCTGAACACGGCATAAGCAATGTCAGGACGTGTGTTATCTGCAAAGGTACATCAGTGATCCGATCAGCTTTCTGTATGGTGTATGTTGTGTTAATTCTCTTTCTTCTTCAGTCTTCGGACAATCCTCACTCATCAGGACTGTTCCTACAAGCATTGGAGTGTTTGCTCCTTTGCAATTCATCATTCCAAAATCTTCTAAGATCTTCAGGGTATATCTAGACTGATGAAGGTACAATTTACCTCCCTCATAGTCCCTGTCATTTGTAAGCCAAGATAACATTTGGCTTCTCCCAAGTCTGCAATCTCGAAATGTGTTGAGATATCATACTTCACCTCAGCAATAAGCTCCTCACTCTTGCAGAGTATCAGAGTGTCGTCCACATATATAGCTACAATGATGATCTTCCCATCTGTAATTCTTACATAAACATTGGAATCAGCTATTAGTGGCTTGAATCCTAAGGATTTCAGGGCTTGATCTTTCTTCTTATACCATTGTCGCACTGATTGCTTCAGACGGTAGATACTCCTGTGCATTCTGCATGCATAAGTAGGAAGTGAGTTCGAAATGTAGCCTAGGGGTTGATCCATGTAGAGAAATCTATGCCTAAGTCATTTACATAGATCATATAGGTTGTATATATCATTTAATTTGGAAAGTAGTGGGTAAATTGGCCAAAAACTAGTTTAGTAGTATTATGTCACTTGGCACCATTCTAGTGGTAGAAAATGCTATATCACATGGGTAGGAGTGGTCTCCCACGTGTGAAATATCATATTAAAAGTTCAGATTTATTGTATATAGTCTTCACACAAGTCAAATGTCAAATCTCCTAGATTGTAAGACCTATCTCCTAATTTATATGGATATAGCCAAAGTGGATATGGATAAGCACTATGACCTGTCTCACACGTGCTGGAAGTGGCTTAGAGAGAGATTATGATGATTTTTATATTTAATCCATGATGGATCCACGTTGAGAAATCAATGAAGCAAGATCTTGGTTTTGGAGGCATATCTTGAGTATTCTCATATTTGTGCTGTGATTTTATGGTTCTATTTCTTTCTAGCACTTGTGTAATTCACTCTTTGTTGTTAGTCTATACAAGTATTGTTATTCACACGTGTGAAAGCAGTAGGTCTCAAGTTTAATCATTTGCTTGTTGTTCTTGCTAGATTTTTTAATGAAAAATTGATCTAATTCTAGATCTAATCATTGGTTGATTAGAAGATCAAGTAATCTAGCTTCCAACACCTCTTGAGGATCTGATCTAGATTCATTATTGGTCTTTATTTCTCTGAAAGTTCACAGAAAATGAGCGATAAACGAATGGAAGGGGAAAGAAAAAGAATCAATAGATAAAATGAAATGAGCAGCAACGACGCCAATGTTGTACTTTTAGTTCTTCTCTAGATTCTACTATGGCGGTCTCCCATCTAGTAGAAGTAGAAATGATCTAAAGATCGTTGTGTAGGGTGAGTACGGATAAGATCCACTCAAATTATGGTTCTCTATTGGTTACCTAGATATCTTCTAAGGCAGACTCCCTACTAGAAGTCGTAGCAAATTAGGAGTGACATGCTAAGTTTACTATGGCGGTCTCCCAACTATTGATTTCCTACTTAAAAAGTAAGCAACCCTAATTAACTCCCCAGAAAGAATGATAAGCAGATTGA
Source organism: Diphasiastrum complanatum (assembly GCA_029204225.1). Taxonomy (NCBI): domain Eukaryota; kingdom Viridiplantae; phylum Streptophyta; class Lycopodiopsida; order Lycopodiales; family Lycopodiaceae; genus Diphasiastrum; species Diphasiastrum complanatum. Next base: position 21,516 of record MU834956.1, on the reverse strand, counting down.
ATGTGATTTCTATCACTAACATTTTGTTCAAGTCTGATAGGCATAGTCATGCTTAAGGAATGAGTGAGATAGCTTATTCCGCTGTGCACGAATACTTTCCATTCGAGTTTGTTTCTTTTTTGAGTTTCAAGTTTGCTTCTTTTTGTGTTTGTTTCTTTTCGAGCTATTTTCGTTTCTCACACCCCTCTTTCCCAACATGATATCAGAGCTATTTTTTGTAGCCTGATAAGCTTCCACAGTAACAAGACTCTACTAGCCGATAGAGTAATTGTCTTCTTGTTCTGTAATTTCGAACCAGATTTTCATACTTAAGTCACTAATAGTTTTTCCTATCACCTAGACTAATCTTCTACATGGATTCCCAAGGGAAAGCCAGTCCTATCATGGACAAGCTTGATGGAGCCAATTACCATATGTGGAAATTTAAGATGAAAATAGTGCTAATGGCTAAAGAATTGTATGACGTTGTTACAGGTGCAGAAGAGAAACCTGAAGCTGATGATGCAGCAAACACTAGATGGAAGGTGAAGGATGGCAAAGCTTTCACACTGACAAATACTTAACCGGAGAAATCTCAGTCACGAGCAAGTACAAGTTTGGAACTGGTCTCCATGGAATGAACGCATGGGCAGGAGCTTTAAACTGTCAACACGCGAAGATGTATAGGACTTTGTTGAATAATAGTTCACAGACGGATAAAAACCATTAAGAGCAGATGTTCAGATCATAGCTTCAAGGTTCAAGAGCTTCTTCTTGAAATCAGTATGGCAATGGCTGTAAGCCAACCTTCCAAAACATTGATAAAACAGCACGTAGAAGAAACCGATGGTGATAGTCAGTCGACTGGGATTGTAGGTAGGCCAGCGCTACAAAGCATGCGTGCAGAAAATTGACACTCAGAATATAGTCATGAATGTGTAAGGATTCAAGTCCCAGAGATCGAAACATTGTAAATACATGAAGCATTGCTCTAATCTCGTGGAAGTCAGCTTAGGCATAGCCATTAAGGTGAGCTTCAATTACACCTAAGTTTTGATAGTAGAAAGATCAGTGATGAGTTCACAACGATAACATCAATGATGCCTTGAGGATGTGACTCTTGACTCAACATGGAGAAGTCTTACAAATGCACAATGATCCATAAACTGAGCGATGGTGAATCTATTGTGGGGTAATGATGTTAATAAACCAACTCTCAATTTCTTATGGAATCTAGCGATCATCCTTCAGTGCTTTGGAGGCCTGTGCTTCATTACTCATAATGCTATGACAATAGTTACAACGTGATTGATGGATTTCGTGCTCAGAGTCAATAAGTTCATCACTTGTATGGCGATCGATGCTCGTTTGCATGTGGATCAACGAACTAGTTTGTATGGACAAAGTCAGTGATGGTAATATGATAATGGCTGACCATTCTCCAAATTCATGATACAGATGTTGAGACTCCATCGCTTAGCACCTGCTTTCTACTCAGAGTAAAAAACAATGCCATGAGTCGCCAACCAGAATTCTGATTGAGGCGCATACTGAACTTCAGAAGATCCAGCGCTTCATATAGTAATGACCCTTCATAAATTTCATGTATAGCATACCATGCTCAAGAAGATAGTTTGCGTTCTCAGACAGCTACAAAATGAAGCAGTCAGATGGATGGCTAGTATGCATGGAGAGGTGCTCAAAGTGCAGATGATAGTTGAACTACAATGATCATTTATACATCCGAAATAGTTACGCCCAATAGCTGCGATGGAGCTCATCATGGATATGTACTTAGACAACTCGCTATCCAAGAGAGCAGTATGTGCTCATTAGTTTGATCTGCTTCTCAGACTAGTCCTCAGATTCGTGAGTTGAGAGCCCCTCATCAGTCGCTCAAAACCTTCTTTACCCTTCTCCAAGTAGTGTGATGCCACGAAATTGTTAAATATTGAATATCAACATAAATATGGCATGATATACTCAAAAATGAAGATATGAGCTGGATAACTATAAATCATGAAGAGGCCTAAGTCATTTTTTGGGAATATATCTCCTAAGTACTTGCCTTGTAATTAAGGGCAAGACCTTTAAAAGAAAAGACATTGCCTTGGATAACCTTTACTAGGTCGTCCACATGAAATGACTAGATATGAAAAGACATGTTAAACTAGAGTAATCTTAACTCTTAGTTAAATATACCTCTTATGATAGAATTGAACGTATACTTAGTCTAATTGTAAACTAGACCTTTTCGCAGGAGCGACGCACCTGTTGTTTTAGAGGTTGTTTGCTCATCCCATAGAACATATATTGATCTCACACTTCAGTCTCGAGCATCGAGAGAGATGAGTTTATGCATATGTAAGAGGTTGAAGAAGTGAATAGATTGTTGAGAGTTATTCTCCCTTATCTCTGTTCTCCGCACTGTTGAGTGTGAGTGATCTTGAATCTACTAGCAATCTCTAATGCCTTGCATGAATTACTCTCTGATCAGACAGACTCTCTAGCGCATTACAGTCGTTTGCTGTGTATTTGTAAAACATGCTCTAAAGAACTGTCTTAAAAACATCTTATTCATCTGTCGCGAATACTTTCTTTTCAGCACTCGAATATCTACTATCTTTGGTACAGTCCAGTACGTTCATTGAATAAAGCTGTATGTATACATATGAGATGACAGTCCCTTTTTGAAGAATTGAGTCTTTGATCTGTGTTCCTAATTGTATTTGACATAAGTTTCTAACGTGCTCTAAAACTATTCGTGTTCTTTAACCATTAAATTGGACTTAAGTTGTTGAGGAGTTCTGTTTAGAAACGAACAGTTCGCGAACGCGATTAATTAATTGTCTGCACAGTCACGAATACATTGAGCACTTCTTGATTCTTTGTTGACACTTTAATCAACCAGAGTGTAGCACTGTTGTACTACTCTGATAACATCTCATCTGTAGAACACGTTTCATTCGATTTGATAGAGGCTAGATTGTTGTTCTGAAATTATTAACATTACATTTCCCAAACGCAAGTAATACTGGTTACTTTTTAATGTCTGTCGACAACCAGAATAACACTCGAAACCACTTATCATAAATTGTACCAAAAACATAACTTCCTAATGTTGTCCTTTGTGGAAACGATACTATTTACTACAAAATCTATATTAACCTTGTTGGTATAGTACGACATATACCAATTTTTGGTGCCGTTGCCGGGGATAGTTTAGGAAAGTTAAAAGAAATCTGGCACATCCATCTCCATCTCTAGTGTATGTCAGATAGAGAATCCCGATTAGAACGATATCGTAAGCTTAGAGAGGAGACAGAGTGAGAGTACTAGTCGAAGAAATCTAGACGAAATCACTGCTCAGTTACTTGAACTCCTAATTAGCTTCGGTATGGAGGGTCCTGCTACACGTTTCACTTCTATCTCAAACATTAAGTACGATTATTTTAAAGGGACTTCTTTCGATGATGCAGATAGCTATGTCTCACAATTCGAGTCAATCGCTAATGCAAATAACGAAAATCTAAGCTTGACAAATGAATAGTTAGGTAAAGATTTAGTAAACACAAAGAGGGCTGATTTCACACGTGTGAGCTCTCTATCCATACAGGACTTAGCTGGAGCAGATCAGGCTTGATTTGATTCACTTTTGATACAAGAATGGCTTGATTGTCAATGAGTTTGTATCCTTCTCCCAAATCCGAGTTCTTGTAAGCAAAAAGCACTCAAGATCTGATGTATGCACCCTGACCTCTTCAAAGCATGAAGCATTGATACCATGTGAAGTTTTTAGCACGTGTGAGCTTCACCACAGACCTTACAAGATCTCTGTGAGGTGTTGCGATTGCACAAGAATGATCAAAGAACAGATTACTTCAAGGCAAGAGCACAATGGTGTAGATAAACTATGAATCTTCCCTGGTTTGCTAAGAAAGCAAGTGCGCATATGGTACAGTCAGGTTGAACCAGGCCGTGTAGGAACCTGGTACCTGCTGAAAGATGCGTTTCTGAACTAGTTCAGAGAAATCAGTTACAAATCTAGAATTGTCAGACATCTGAACAATGTTCAGAAGAAGAGTAAAGAACCTCTTTGCAAATATACACGAAAGATTTAAAATCTTATAGGAAAACTAACCGGTGTATATCTTGTTGATATGCAGATCAAATGGTTTTTGGCTGGTTTACCACCAAAGATTGATCGGTATTGCAGACAAGGGGACATGACCTCCTTAGCAGCAGTAATAGCTAGAGCAGAAAATTTCGAGACCTCAAAACTAGGTATGTTGAAGATCTTTCACAGGAAGTATATGAAGGCAAAACTCCTATGTCCGACACCAGTTTCACTTCAAAAGATTCTTCTTATGACCTTAATATATTATCTAATGCATCAGACTACACATTAAATTATTTCGAATGCTATGAGACTAATGATTCATCGGATGACGAAGAAGAATTCTTTGATGTCTGCAATAAAGATGCTGATATAATTATGAATGAATCAAAAGTTGCAGACCAGAATTCTGAAGATTTTGACCAAGATGATAAAAATACTGATGACGAATATAAAAAATCCGAACAAGAATTTGGAAATAAAAACTAGGCTAACGACAAGAATAAATCCATGGAGTCAGCCATGCGCGAAATTCATCGCCATACCAAGGCCAGTATGACAACAGGTATTATTTTACCAGATTCTACTGAGCTAATTGAACTTGCACTTGGTAAATTTGTGCATGTTTCTAAGTCCCTTGGAGAGACAGAATTAGCATAATTTATCGAGTTATTGAAAGAGTACCAAGATGTATTTGCATGGTCGCTCGAAGACTTGAAGGGAATTCCTGCTGAATTTGGCGAGCACCGCATTGATCTTAAAGAAGATGTTGCTCATGTCCAACAGAGACAATATCTTCTCAATCCAAAGTACTCTCTGTGAAATTTCACACGTGTGGGAGTGCCCTAAAGTGTGTGGTTGATCTCCTAAGCAAGCTTATGCACTTGTTAATGGATGCTAGATTGATTTCCAAAATCTAGATAAAAAAAACTAAGGCATAGAGGCAAAGATGGATGCTTATGTTGATAACCAAAGTACATATGCATGAGAGAAGATGATCCTTGAAAAAAAAAATTAAGCTCCTCTCCTTGGGTAGAGAGAGAAGAGAGCTATGTTGGATTCGGGTAGAGAGAGAATAGAAAACAAGCAAATCTCACCAAACTCAAGTTTTGACTCCAAACTCAACATAGATTATGATTCACAAATGGAATACATATACAACTCGTGGAGAATCCTCCTTGCATGCAATTGGACCCCTAATCCTCGCCTCTCTAATGCTATTGGATGAGTGATGTATTCATCCTACAATTCTATTGGACCCTTCTTCAAGATTTCTCAATTCCTATTGGACCCTTTGACCAAAGCCAACGCTTTGACTTCATCACTCATCAAACTACATTAATACAAGTGTCACAAACCTATTTACTAGCCTACATAGCTCAAGTTTGCATCACAAATGACTTTTGGCTCAATAGTGGCTTTACATGTGGATTTGACCAATTTGCCATCTATGCCATTTTTTGGCCTCACAAATCTACACAAAGAAGCTTGACATAAAACTTTATGAAACCCCTAAGACTAAGATAGATAACATCTATAATTTTGACACTCTCTTATGGTCAAAGATGAAGGCATGTATTATTTATCCCGTCTTAGAGCAGTGAATGGGTGTCTTCCATTGTTGTAGTTCCAAAGAAGAAGACTGGCAAGATCCGAATTTGCCAGGATTTCAGGGAGCTGAATGCTACTACCAAGAAAGATCACCACCCATTACCCTTCACAGATTCCATTCTATATTAGGTTGCTAGACAAGAACGTTACAATTTTTGTGATGGCTTTTCTAGCTATAATCAAGTTGGAGTCAGGAAGGAGGATCAACTGAAGACCATGTTTACTACTGATTGGGGCACTTATGCCTACAATAAAATGCCCTTTGGTCTTTGCAACGCACCAGCTACTTTTCAGAGAATTGTGATGCTAATTTTCGCTGCTTTCCTAAGAACATTTCTTGAAATTTTCATTGATAATTTCTGTGTTTATAGTAATATCAAGTCTCATATACAGAAACTGAAACTCATATTGCAGAGGTGTCGAGACACTTGTTTGTCACTTCACCCCAAAAAATGTTTTTTTCGATATGAGAGAAGGTATACTTTTGGGGCATAGAATATCCAGTAGAGGAATTGAAGTCAAAAAAGATAAAGTTAAAATGATAAAGAATTAGTTGATACCAACCAATCTACGAGAACTAAGAGGTTTCTTAGGACATGTTGGTTATTATCAAAGATTTATCCAGAATCATGTCTCTATTATTGCAGCCCTTACACAGTTACTCAAGAAGCAAGTCGCTTATATTTGGACGGCAGAACAACAGAAAGCATTCAAAGAACTTAAGCGAAAGTTGATTAATGCTCCAATTTTAAGACCGCCTAATTGGACAATACTATTTCATAGTTATGTTGATGTGTCAGCATTTGTTATTGGTGTCTATTTGAGCCAGAAGGACGAACAGAAGAAAGACCATCCAATATACTATGCTAGTTGCCAGCTTAGTTCCTTGGAGAAAAAATATTAGGCAACAGAAAGAAAAGCACTTGGAAAGATTTTTACTGTAAAGAAATTTCAACATTATCTGCTAGGATATGCTTTTATATTTCATGTTGATCATTATGCTTTGAAGTATCTTGTTAATGAATCTGAATTATCTGGTCGTTCTGTTTCAGTGAGGATGCCGAAATGTTCGCACAGTCGTGAGATGTTTGCTCCCACTGCAACAATCTTCTTGTGTTTTATCCAATGCAGAAATGCTTTGTAGGAAATGGTTCCAAAGCATATTCGTTGGCCTGCCAGTGCATCCACCAAATACCCAAAATTTTGAGTTGAGATGGTAGCATCAGCATCAGTGATAAACAACACCTAGTTTGAATACTTGCAGAAGAACTTCATTTGCGAATCTCTCACCATCATGATTTTGTACCTTTTATTTGTGCATAGAAGTTCGACAAAAAATAGGTCTCTTCATCAATGGAGTCCTTGGACGTTGGGTTAGTTGCGCCATTAGTTGGCAGTCCAAGGGCTTCAGAGAAAACTGCTGCATTGATTGTGAAGGTGTTGTTCCACAGAGTTACTTTGAAATCAGACTCAGCCACTGTGTGAATGGAAATCATGAAATCAGTGTTGATCTACTGTAAGACAATGGATGGGTCCACTCTGAGATTACCCAACCTGCATTGATCCAGAAGTGACTGAATTGATGCAAGTCAGATGGAAGCATGGATTTTTCAATTGATAGTGGAGCTGGTGCTTGCACTCGAATCCATATCGCTCGGCAAATTTAAAAAAATAGTAAGCAATAGCAATAGTAAACGCGAGAGCTGGTGAGCAATGGAGCGCGAGAGTGAGCATGAAAGAGTGAGAGCAAAAAGAAAGTGTAAGGTAAAAATAGAAAATAACATTGTTAAATGATGACACAGTGGAGATGATGATTAAGTGGCAACTTGATTTGACATCTGTCATATTCATGAATAAAGGCGGTATCTTTACCGATTTTCGAGACGACTAAAGAGATAATCTTAAGTAGCTTAAGACCGTTAAAATTCAAATAATAATAAAATAACACGTCTACGCAGACTTCTATGTAGTCATAAACTACCTAAATATGTGGAAACACATGTACATATATACATTCAAAAAAGAGATTTACCAAATCCAAAAAGTAAATAATGAATAAAATAATAAATAACAATTAATTAATAGATATATAAATAAAAGAAAAAAAATTCAAGAAGAAAAAAAAGAAAATTCGGGGTAGAATTTTTTAAAGATACTTGAAAGATTCTCCTCTCAAAATCCTTCGTTAAAGATAAAATTTCTTCAGTCTGACGCGTTGGCAATAATCAATGACTGAAGTTGGACAGAACGATTTTCAAATACTTCACTGACCTTATACGGTCCCATCCACCTCATATGAAGCTTTTCAGAAAATTTTTGATATCGACTATCATAAATCAAGGCATAATCATTAGGCTTAAGATCAACACTCTTGATATGAGTATTATGTTTTTTCTTTCGCTCCTCTTGGATTTTCTCTGTAACATCCTTCAAATTGTTTCGAGATTCAGGTAGTTTCTCAATAGTCAGCAATCTTTCATTGATACAGTCTGCTTCTGTTCGTTGTGCTTGTATACGAAAAGTTGGCACCTCAAATTCAATCGGCAAAATTGGATGCATACCATATGTAAGAATCTAAGGTGTCTGTTTTGTTGTAATTTTCTCCATGTTTCTATATGCCCAGAGTATTAGAAATAACTTTTGATCCCAGTCTGTAGCATGTGCAACAACAATCTTATTCAAGATCTTGCATAGTATTCCATTCACTCTCTCAGTCAACCCATTTGCTTTCGGATTATAAGGGATTGTCTTTCTGTGTTTGATCAGAAAATAAGTTGTTAGTAGTCGGATCATATTATCAACTATAACGTGTGATAATAGATTTGAATAGAAAAGAGATGACAGTTTTCGCATCGTTTCGCTTCGTCACTTCCCCTTCAACATTCTTCGTTGCATAATCCGTCGCAACCAAAATGTATCGACACTTAGTGTGTCGTGTCACTGGCTTGATTGGACCCACAAAATCAATCCCCCACTTTTCAAATGGTGCAAGTGGTATGATTGGTATCAACGGCCAATTCATAGATTTGGTTGGTTTACAAGATCTCTGGCATGGATCACAAGATCGAATATAAGTAGAGACATTCTTAAACATGGTAGGCCACCAATACTTGGTGGTCATAATTTTATTAATAGTGTTCTTCATGGCGAAATGTCCACCGGCATCTTCGGAATGTAAGGCTTGAATAACCTTTGGAATATCTTCAACTTCAAGACACCTTTTTAAGTGATGATCTACACCAAGCTTATATAGAACATTGTTGATGATAGTATAAGGTGCGACTTTATATTGAAATATTATCTTCTTCTCCAAGTCACACCCATCAGGATATATCTGATCTTTGAGATAAATAATAATATCAGAATATAAAGAATTTGTAGATCATATCTCGATTTTCATCTGGAAAGTTGTCATTTAACGGTTCTTCAATCTTTCTCGTGCTAAATCGTGAAAGATAATCAGCATTAGTATGATATTTTCCTTGACAAAGCTCAACTTGATAAGTGAACTCTTGTAGCAACAAAATCCAACGAGCAACCTTCAGAAGGAGGTAGCAGACCTAAAACAGCAGCTCAAAGATTAGAAGCTCGCTGCAGACATCCACAAATAGGACGTTGCTAAAGTGCAACCTAAGGCAAAACGACCGAAGAGGAATCAGTCAAAGGTATGAGCAAAACATTTTCAAGTTCTTTCTAAACGATTTTGGAAGTGGAGTCCTTGCCATCTTAAAACGATTCTGGAAGTGGAGTCCTTGCCATCTTAACATCGAATTGCAATGGCATGTCGATTATTTGATGCTACCAGACTCAATATACATGGCATTCGAGGACTGGTAGACAGAGTGAGAAAAAGAAGATTTTCTCTGGTTATGGGACCAACTTAGCATAGAACAAAAGGGTTGTCTATGTTGGGCCATAATCCAGGGAAAATTTAAAGTTTCACCATTTGGGTCAGTTGAACTGTACATAGGCTCAACCCTCATGTATGCTCTCGAGTATATCCGAATAAAGGAGTACCAATTTTTGAAACATAGCAACACGAAACAAAAATTTTGGAGGCGGCATGTAGAGTTCAAGTTATACTTATCAAAAGGTTGGGTGAATATTGAGGAATTCGACGATGCAGGTCTGTTGTTAGATGTTAAAATGGCATACCCAGAGCTGTACAGTATATACACTGACTAGGTGCAAAAATTTTCAAGTTATTTTGCAGAAATCAAGCACAATTTACAAGACAGAGTTAAATCCCGTGAATATAAAGCCTTCATGGGCTATACATGGCCATGTGCCCAGGATGCTTTTGGCTCTATATATTGGGTCCAAACTCGCCCTACTCCTCATTATGGTTGTAGATTCATTGCCAGGCTCTCACTCTATATTCATGCTTCTTGTTCCTTGGCTTGGGGGTGAAGCTTCTAGAGTTTGATTGGATGCTTCTATTTGGTTGGGTGGTTTCTCCATAGTGTGTTATCCATTGTGTTTGTGATTTGTAAGTAAGATCTAAGGAGCTTCCCTTATAGTGGTATCAGAGCCAGGCTTACAAGTTTGGAGAGGTGGGGCTTTTCATTGGAGCTTGGTGGTAATCAACTAGTATTCTCATCCAAGGAGAGGAGCAAGGTTGCAAGTTGGTGGATCTTCCCAAGTCCAATTTGCATGATCCATATCTCTCTCAAATTCATTGTGGTTTATGGAGATTTGTGCTAGGAAATCAATTTTGGTTGTCTTTTTGGAGTTTTAGCATGTGTAGCTCAACACTAGTTATGGATCTGAAATTTCCAGCAAGTTAATTCACTTTGAAGTAGTTGAAATTCAGGTTGCATATTGGATCTTCCCATGTATTTGGATTCTAGGCTCTTTTGTGGCCAAATTTGGCTTGTTTTCCATGATTTTGGCACAAAATGGATGGTAGAATTCAAAATCCAGCAAGTTCGGATCAATTGGATGGTTACAACTCTGTATATAGGATTGCATGTGGATTAGGAAAACGTTCTTGCCATTAAATTCCAATGTCTCATGATGAAAAAACCTATAAAGGGCCAAAATTCATGATTTTTGCTTGTTTTTTCATGAAATTGGATGGTAGGAGGTTGTTGAACATCAATTGAATCTGGGAAAAGATGAATCATGGTCTTTTGAAGCTTTCATGGAAGTTAGATCCAAGAATTCCAGCAATTGGGTTTGTAGGAAGTCAAAAATTGTCAAAAATTGACCAATTTTGGTGAAGTTTGGGGGATGGATTTCTCTAAATCCATATGGGAATCATTCTGGATTTTTTACAGCATGATTTGTACTCCTTTTTACCTTCCCAGCAAGCTATCAGACCTGTAAATTGATGGGTAGAGGCTTATGTTTCAATTCCATCAAGTTTGTAGCAATTTTGACTTCTAGAAATCAAGAATTCATGGTTCTCAGCCCATACTGCTTCATAGGATCTGTATAAAGGCTTCATGGAACTCCTAGAGACCATTTAAGATTGTTTGGATCATCACTTTTAGGCTTGGTTGAGTGTTTGCAAGTTTTGATGCTGATTGGGCTTGAAAAAGTGCGCTCTCCTACAGGTTTTTTGGTTGTTCTGAAATCGCACGTGTGAATCCTAGGTGGTAGGCTGACGTGGCAAGTGTCTTGTTCACTAGGTCTCCCTCTGTACCGAGCTTTATAGCACCCAAAGATATGATAATTTGAAGTTTTGCAATTTTGTGAGCAAAATTGGTAGAATTTCGAATTGTTCTGATTGCATGCAAGTCAATTTCCTATTTTGAGGTACTGTGCTTGCATGGAATGTCTGCATGTTGATTCTCAGAGTGATTCTGACATGCATGAGTGGTTTAGATCTGTTTTGAGTGGTTATACGCATATACTCTGACTAATAAATACAAAACTGAGTTACGTAAAATTCCATAATTGTGAAAAATCACTTTAATGTCGCATGTCTTGCATGCCTGATGGACATTAACGTAGTAAATTAAGAATCGAACAGTGGATCGAATTTTCAATTTCGGTTGCTTAATATCTGACAGTGGTTTTTTTCAAATTTTTAGAAAACGTAAAATTTTTAAAAAAATATATAGTGCGAAAACTCAAAATTTTTAATTTTTTTTAATTTTTTGGAATATCTATGAAATTGACTAAAAATAGTGATTTGACTATGCTGGAGTCAATTTCAGTCAGGTTTTTGGTCAACTGTGCTTCACTATGAGTTAATCTAATACTAACTAAATTTAGTAATTTCCAAGATAGATATATCAAGATGCCCAAAAAAACTTCGAATCAAGCTGCGAATCCAGGTGCGCCATCTTATATAGTGATTTGTCAGCAATTGAGTATGGCACTCAATGATATGAATAATCGTAATCAGATGAGAGATCAGCAAATGGAGGTTCTGTTGAATCAAGTCAAATTGATGTCTTCACCCAATCTCAGTTTTCAACCAGAGTTTATGCGGGGGAGAAGAAGGAGAAGAAATCTAAAGTTGTTGAGGACTGGCTAGCCAAGTGGAGTAGTTACTTCAATCTGCACGATGTTCTTGAAGAGAAGAAAATTGGAAGTGTCGTGTTGTTCTTATGCGGCAAAGCGTCATCGTGGTGGCGAGATTTACCGGTGAAGCCAACTACTTGGGATGCGTTTGCGGAAGTTTTCAAGAAAGCTTTCGTAGTTGCTGATGACGTTGACTATTACCTGAAGTTCGTGAACTGCAGGATGGGTACAAAGAGTTTAGACTCTTATATCCAGAAATTCATGGACCTATGGCATAGGGTTCCATCATTCGATGCGAAGTTTTCACTTTGGCAGATTGTCCTAGATTTGCCAGCCGATGAATGCAGGCGAAATGTGCTTCAAAACCTCGAGGATGCGTTTTGGATTGCGAAAGCATATGATTCCACTGTGGTGGCATCCAGAAAGCAGTTTGCGCAAATTCCAACCACTTTGAAAACCAAGAAGAGTAAGAAGTGCGGTCCAGACCAAGCAAAATATTTTGATGAATCAAGCAGCATCGGAACCCAAGAAGCCGAAGAGAAAGAGATTTAAGAAATCTATGTCCCGGGAAAAGGCTAAGAAAGAGAACTTATGTTTCGTCTGTAAGAAGCCTGGACATATGATGAAATTTTGTCCAGAAAGGAAGAAAGTGTCTGCTCACATGATTGAGATCCCAGGAGGCAATGGTAAGACTTTGGAAATTAACCTGACTAATTGTGAGTGTGAATGATCTTTTAGTACTACTTCTTTCTTGCATAATGAACTTTTCCGTTTGATTGGCACAGTTAAAGATCAAGAAGTGAGTATTTATTGGACAGTGGTTCAACTCATAATTTTATTAATTCTCGTCTTGTGCAGAAACTTAGCTTGGAAATTGAAGCCATCAATCATAGATATAAAGTTTATCTAGCTTCAGGAGCAGACTTGGAGACTTGGAATGTAAAAGTCCCAAAGCTCCCAGTTTTGATGCAGCACACACAGGATTAGTTAATTTTCATGTTTCATTAGAGGAGTTCTAAATCCAAAAAAGACCCTTTATAAAGATTCTTTTTACATTTTTTTCTCAATTTTTTCTTGCACATGGACCAATCAAAACACTCGAATTTGAAATCTACGTAACGTAACTTTTTGAGTCTACATTTTGATTCCACACTAAAAATGGCATAACTTTTTAGTGATAAGTCCAAATTTAGCGGAGTTTGGTGCATTTGAAGGCGCTTGACAAGGGCTTTCCAATGATATGTTAGATGACATACTTTTGAGCTATGATTCAAAAGTTATGGCAAGTCAAAAGTATTAGTGTTATAATATTTTAATAATATACATCTTGCACGGGTCTTTTTGGAGCTCAAAACTCCTCTAATGTAGACTTAGCCCGTACCGATTTAATCTTAGGTTATGAGTAGTTATTTAGTAAATCGCCTTTTCTGTTAATTGATTTTAAGAAGCATGTTCTCACTTTTAAGGAGCGTGATAAGGTAGTTATATTATTTGGCAATAATTTTGTACGTCCGTTGGATCATATTTCTATAGATGGAAACATTGTATTCCGAGTATGAAGTGTTTTCAATATGTGCTATTCCAGTTGTGGATGTTCCTGTATTGAATCTAAATGGTTGTGAATTCTCAGCAATTCTTAAGTCAGTAAATTTAGATCATGAACAAGTAGTGAAAGAACAGATCATAAATGAATTTAGAGATGTTTTTCCATCTGAATTACCTCATGGTTTACCACCATCTATGTGAGTAGACCAAAAGATTGAGTTAATTCCAGGAAGTCAACCTATCTCTAGACAACCTTATAGGTTCTCTCAGAAAGAGGAGACAGAGATTTCAAACCAAATAGAAAACTATCTGAGGATGGGACATATATAACCTAGTAAATCACCATGGGGCGCTCCTGTTCTTCTTAAAGCGAAGAAAGATGGAGGTCTCCGGATGTGTGTGGATTACAAGGGTCTTAATAAAGTGACTTATCAAAAATAAATATCCATTACCCAGGATGGATGACCTTGTAGATCGCTTGGGTGGAGCACGGTATTTCACCAAGATATTTCACCAAGGGAGCAGCGTATTGTTGCACCACCACTGCAACAACATGGTGGTGCAGTATCCATCTACTAGAGATGGGGAATGATGATTATCTTTCCGAAACATTGGTATCATTCCCCACCCTTAGATCTGTGGGCCACCACTGGTGCAGAATACAATCACCCCACACCAAGTTGAGTGAGATTTTCTGACACTCTCTCACTAAACCTAGTGTGTTTGTGGGGGGTGGGGAGGCATGGGTTTAAGATAAGCAAAGGCATTAAATGGCAGTGGCCATCAAACACACGAGGTTTAATGAGAGAGGCATTCAATGCTTGTGCAAGACCCGTGAAGTGGGGGGGAGGTTAAGGCTATGGTCCAAGGACCTTCCACCATGGGAGGCACCTGCCCAAGCACACTGCCATACTAGGGTAGAAGGCCCAAGGCCCTTGAGCCTTCCTTGCGTAAGGCGAAGGTGTGAAGTTGTTTGGTTCTTTTTTTAGTTTTATTTTTTAGATTTATTTTGGTTTTCGCATTTGGTATAAGGGTAAGGAGCCTAAATCAATGACTATGAGGACTAGAGAGCACACGAGATTCACAAAGTCCATTCTTGCACTCGATTACACTGCCACAATAACATTTGCACATAGTGTTTACGAAAGTAACATTGTTTGTCATCAATTTGGTTCAACAATGGGCCTCGTAGGATTGTTCCAACCCTATCATTGGGGAGTTTCCACTCAATTCAAGTGAAGTAAATTCAATCGTAATGTTTTTATGATATTGAACAAAGAGCTCGTTTACTTTTTCAACTATGCTACATTGCAGAAGTAGTCTTTCAAAAAAATAGCTCTAGAGGTTGTCTTTTAAATTTTTGTGCATGGTACTTTTGTCATTGTAATGAATAGTCTTGTCTTCAATATATGCTTCATCACACAGATCAATTACATCGATGTTTGTGAACGTTTGGGCACTTTGTGTGGCAATGGCAACAAGAACTAGATAGACAAATGACATAGTTTTGTCTAGAATATTGATAAGCCTTGCGCAAGTTCAATGATTAAGATGTCATTATGTATTCCCGGAGTCCTTACCGTGGCAGATACCTTAATTTCAATATATGCATGATTCATTCAGTCCTCTAGAGTCTTACAATTGAACACTTCATGACCTCCCTTATTTGGAGGATCTATATATACTCCCCCAGCCTGATGCAAATAAACTACAAAGTCCATCATATTCCATTGCTTTTTCATCTAAAGTTATTGTAACAATTACATCCACATACAGCACAAATGTACTTACACACATCATTCACAAACTAGAGAGAGAGAGAGAGAGAGAGAGAGAGAGAGAGAGAGAGAGAGAGAGAGAGAGAGAGAGAGAGAGAGAGAGAGAGATACTTTCATGGCGTTAAACCTGAATTTCTCAAAACCTGAGCTATAGCTATGAGCTCTGATTCTTTGTGCAACCTCACCATAGATTTCTGGTTTTATTTTGATTCTTAGTTCAGGGTCCAACAGGAATAAGTTGATTCTTAGTTTAGGAAGCTCTTTGGCTTCACTTACCAAAAATGCACTGTACAGTTTCCCTATAAGATTCACTTACAGACAATGTGCTTATTAAGAACATTGATTTACTATGATGGAACTTACAATTTGACCACTTTAAAACTTCAGGCCTTTTGACTACTGACTAAACTAACTGTACCTTGCAACTATTTTATTCAAGAAGTTTAACATCGGTGAGGTGCACAGCAACTGGAAATTAGGTATAAACTAGAATTTAATGCTGGAGTCGCGGGCCTGCTTATGTCAAATGTATTTCAAATCAACAAGTTTCAGAAAGCAGTGCTGAGTGGGATGGTAATGGCGAGGCCTGCAGGTGAGACCACAACTTCAAGGTGAGGATTAATAAGGAATTTTACCTGTTTTTGACTAAAGTTGTCATGTAAAACATGTCATCATGGGCCCACCTCAACAGTAAATGTGGTTGCCTAAGCATGGTCGGGGCCTATATCTGCCTAAAGCTTGCAGCACAACGAGATCAATATTTTCTCACTTGTTACAGTCAGATGCTTTCCAAGGGAAATATCTTCAAGCAAAGATAAAAAAGAAACTATTCTTGTTTCTTTGAATAAATAAAAATACCCTGTCGACAATGTCATTACAGAGAAGCAATTCATTACGTTCTGTACAATAGAATGAGAGACACCTTTGTACAGCATTTCCAATCACATAGAGATCTGTAGCTACTTGATTAATCTTCAATCCTTGCCCAGATAATTTTGAAAATATACAAACTAACAACTACTCTTCAAATGAATGTTCATCCTTTCTGTACAAGAGCACCCCTGAACTTATAAAGCTTCTGGAGAAAAATTCATCTTGCTAGATGCAAACTTGCTTCGGTGACATGGCTTGACAAGCACATTCTCAGACACAAGAATTAATGATCATCCCAAACCAGAAGTATTAAGCGCTTCCTCAAGCTCATCAAGTTCCCATCCTTCCGTTTCAAGACCTGAGTCACTTTGTGCAATCTTGTAAAGACCTGCATCATCTAATCTGGTGCCAGAAATAGACACAGGCTCCTCTTGTTGATTAGAATTGACTGGGAGGTTACCAGCTGTGTGATCTCTTTCAGAAGTTACCGTCTCCGAAGAGCTCTGGGCGTTTTCTGATTCTGGAGGTACCACTGGGATGGATAACAATGCTACAGGTCTTTCAAGAGCTTCAAACTCCTTTCTTAGATCATCAATTGCTGCAAATGACTTGGCGGCTTGTCTGAACAGGTCAGGCTCACTTCTGTTATGGTAGAAAAAAAAAAAGGAACAGTTACGGCAGGCTTGCATAAGACTTGGGTTACAGGAAAGAAAACAAAGTGAGTGGGTTTACCTTCCTAGCAGGTCAATTTCAATCTAGTAAGACTACCCAGCATAGTGCTTGTATCAGCGCAGTCAGTTACATGACCTAAACTCATAATGCTTTATGCTACTTTCCATAGGATCCTTTATATTCTTCAGTGACAAGTAATCCCCTAGGCGTTCCGGAACGTAGAGTTCCGATCACATTCCGAAATGCTGGTCCGGTTAAGGAAATTTCTTCAGGTGTCTTAGAAATGAAAAAAGGAATAAAAAGGCATATAAAACACATTTAAATACCTTGTATTAAATAATATTCTAAGCACTTATCTTCTGAACATTCACCAGAAAACTTGAATTGAGACTCCATTTGATGTAAACAAGATTCAAACGATTCAGATTGAGTAGTTCTTTCCAAAAAAATAGTTGCTAAGATTTGTTGGAGCATGGTTTTTAAGGCTTTCTGGAATCAAGATGTAAGAACATGTTAAAAACTTCAATTTTACTGACAATACTATATAGATGTGCAGAAGCAAGATACGTGATACAGTCACTAATATCCTAATCACTTGTAACATACAATTAAACAGATTTTGAGCAATCACTGTGCACAGATCAAACTAGTGACATATATGAGCTAGATTTCCACAACAGATTCGAACTTTAAGCAAAATTTTCAAATTCTAGGATATACTAGTGAATGACGACGTTGCAAACATATTTAAATCTGTCTAAATTCGATGATTATTCAGGTTCTTTTATGGACATAGTTCACAGAGCAGCCCCATATCTGTAAGAGGGAACCACGCATATAAACATGCAGGAGAATAAGTTTTTTCTTTTTCCAGGGTTCCAACATTCCAGAACGCTGAGTACCCTATGCCTCCAGAACGCCATCCCGATGCTACTTAGCCTAGGTTACAAGTGTCTGAAGGCTTTCAAGGAGATGTTTTTACTTGAAAAGGAACCTTGTTGATGCTGTGCGATAGTAGTTGTGAAATAGCATCAATAAGAGTAGTTGGTCAAGTCACAAGTGGACTGACTGAACATTGTACTAGAGTCATAGTTGCATCGGAACGGCGTTCTGGGACCCTGCGTTCTGGAACGCAGCGTTCCGGAACCCCAGAACATCATTCCTTATAAAAACCTAGAATTTTTTTTTAAGCTGCCGCGCTGCCCCATTTCCAGCGCACTTCTTGGAGAGGAGAAGCTCGTGGAGAGAGAAATAGGTGGCCAAATGGGTAGTGTGAGCACTCTCCGCGGAGGCCATGACGATTCCAAGGTGAACGTAGCACTCAGAAGTGGGCAACAGTGATTAGATGAGGATTTGCAAGCAAAGCAACTTCTTGGAGCTTTTTTTCATCCTTTTTCTCCTTGCTTTGTTTGGAGGCTACAGGTTAGGATTCCTTAACTTCCTACTCATCTACCAACGATAGTGTTCAGGAGGAATCCCCATCTAATCATGATGCCTCCGAGTCATAGAGATTCATCAATCTATTGTCCATTGTCCATCTATCATACTCATGTACTTGGCCATTGGCCCACTCATTGTATATCAGAGCTTTATCGTTTATGACATCAGACATCTTGATCATTCTCATAAGGCATGTGTGGAATGTGGATCAGTCGTTCTAATACCATGTTATGAACTTAAGCACAAATTTAGCATCACATGAAGCACAAAACACTGTACAATGATGAGCAAACCCTAAAGTATTGTGAGTCCATAACTTATGGCAGCACGTCTTCTAACATGTCAATGAGAATTGGGTAAATAACCCTAAAAATAATGGATCCCAATGAAAAATGCCAATCTTGGTTCAACGAAGTCCGTATTGTTTCTCTCTTGGATAAATCTAATCCAAAAGGCTGAGCTAGAAAACATATAAGTTGGAAGTTGTACAGTACAGTCTGAACCAAATTGAAAAATTACTTCAATATTATGCTAAGCTATGTGCTTATATAGCTTAGCACCCTCTAGGATACAACAAGTAGGCACCAAGTCAACAAGCTCAAACCGTGATGTTTTCCTTGTAAACCAACCAGAACATCAACCTGCACACTAAAAGATTACAATAATGACAAACTAAAGCTTGCAGATGGCTATCAACTGATGGCAGGAGATGAGTAGAGGCTGTCCTGTGACTACAAGCTGAGAACATGAGAAGCAAAATAAAAATCATGTTCAATAAATCGGAAAAAGCTTTCTCCATGCTAGTAAAAGTGTTCTCCAAGCTCGAAGTAACATCTGCCTGCAAGAGAAGGCTCCTCCCACCCCTTGAAGAGTCAAGAACACACCATCACACGGAAATTAACACAGAAGACAACTACTGGGGAACAAATTGAAGATCCAATGACAATCTCCTACTAAGATCGTTGTATCTATACCTAATATGCTGATCCACAAGTAGATTATACCCCCTTCTCTGAAGAACTGTTGTATGAGTATCCAACTAAGAACTCAAGGAAATCCAAAAACAATGCACTATAGAATGACTGAGGTAATCTACTCAGACATCGTGCTGGTGTGAGTCCTAATAGGCTCCTACAAATCACCAGCCGGGCCCCAAGGCCCATCAATGCAACTCCAATACCAAGTGATCAATAGTGTTAAGTTGGGCATCCAGAGTGATTTAAGGCCCCAAGAATGAATAGCAAGTTCTATGTAACTTCATCAGGTGTATATGTATTACACACACACACACACACACACACACACACACACGTTTGCAGCAAAATCTTTGTTTTGCAGCATTAAAACAAAAAACATTGAGCACCATCAGCAAAGAACTAGACCATCATTCTTAGAATTCACCAGACAGCTACAAAACGCTTATGATAGAATCTATGATTCAGTAGATACCGCATTTCACAACTTACTCGTCAGTCTCTTGTTCAAAGGAGTATACTTCCTCTTTTAGTTTGAAAAGGGTATTAAAAGTGTTCATAATCTGCAGAACAAAACCAGACACATTTGCCTCAGCAGAAGAAGTTAATCTTTTATTTAAGATGATGACAATGCATACTAAAACCATTCAAGAACTTAAGTGCTGAAAGAATTATTGTACAAAGAGAAACTGTCATATACAGATGAATAAAAAGAGCACTTTCATGCACACAATATTTCATATATTCGTTTTAAGTTATCTTTTGCAGGCTACATTAAAAAATGTAAAGCAATCATCTCACTTTTCATGTAGATTCTGATTGTCGTTTCTGATAAATCTGTACATAGACATTTATCAATACCATGTACATGGTCCAAAAACAGAACCTTGAAAAAATATCAGATATTAAACATTAGCTCCACGGTACAGCGGAAATTTTACTTCTGTGAAATGGACAAGATCCGGAATCGTAAGTCAAGACCACTAAATTGTAATAGGCAATTTACAGGCATAGAAATCTTGCATCATGCAATGGTTGGTTTCTAAGGCTCAAATAGAATGACTCGTTTATGCTTTTCTGGGTAGTGAAACTCGAGCATCAAAACGTTTTTCAGGTTATAAGAGACTAGACTGTGGACAGAGAGGAGACCAGATGTAGCACCATTTTGTTTATTTTGGGGAGCAAGTTTCTTGTAAATTTTGAAGGGAAATCTACTAGAAGAAACACATTCTCTATTATTTTCTCATGATTCAACCTATATACCTGATTGCAAAGACTTGAAGTGTATATTATCCTATGCTACAGGTGATTTTCTTTGGAGCTAGATCAAAGAGGTCTCCCTTCTTGTTTTCATTTTTTTCTGAAATGTATGCATAAAGAAGTTTGGTAAACATGATACATCCCCAATCACCATGATGTTTAGCATGTAGTTTGCTTTATCCTGCATGTACTCCCCTTGAATACCAAGAAATGCTCTCTTTTCTTATTTCTCATAAGATTGTTTCCTAGCAGTTATTTCTAGAAGATCGTCTGTAGGGTGTACAAAATCTACTTCAAAATTCACGTGTAAAATGGACACTTGCAATGCATGTGGGAAGAACACTATATATATGGCAAAGTACCCCACGGCACAAGCGTCGTGGGGTTCAGGTGCTGTACCACAGCACACGTGCCATGGTACAGCACCTATTTTTGTTTTTTTTTTTGGGTTTTTTCACTAAAAATGACTTTAAAAAATAAAAAAAATAAAAAACAGGTGCCGTGGAACTTCACGGCACCCGCGTACCGGGTGCCTGAAGTGTTCGCTGAGTGGAGCGTACAGTGGGCCCTGATGGAGCCGAGTGCCGACTACATCTGGGTTTTTTCCAGATATAGTCGGCACTCGCCGACTACATCTGGAAAAATCCCAGATATGGTTTAGAGATACATATATATATACATATATATGGTTTAGGGCATAGGGTACAGATAGGAAGGGACACAGAGAGAGAGAGAGAGAGAGGAGAGAGAGAGAGAGAGAGAGAGAGAGAGAGAGAGTAGAGACGAGAGAGGA
>MU834955.1:0-42883 GCA_029204225.1 Diphasiastrum complanatum | reverse complement strand
CCCCCCCTCCCCTCCCTACCCCCCCCCCCCCCCCCCCCCCCCCCCCCCCCCCCCCCCCCCCCCCCCCCCCCCCCCCCCCCCCCCCCCCCCCCCCCCCCCCCCCCCCCCCCCCCCCCCCCCCCCCCCCCTCTCTCTCTCTCTCTCTCTCTCTCAACTTACATTATCTCTCTCTCATTACTCACATTATCCTTATTTCTCTCCCAAAACAAAACTAGCTACTGAATTTTGTCCAATTTGAATTGAATAGGAATCTTAAAGACGTGCAATACTGAATCATAGATGTTGTGTAAAAGCATTTTTGTAGAGTTCCATGCTTTCTCGGATTTTAAAATATAGTAGAGGTTAACTAATGATTGATAGAATATTGCTTTACATGAAACACATTGACTATACAGACTCAAATTGGAGCAAATCGGCTTGTCGTGATTGAACGATCCTTAAACTATATTGTGTTTTTGCATTCAATGTAATATACAAATTGGAATAGTGAGGCCATGTTTTCGACGCAAAACCTAGATTGATCAAAAGTTGAGTTTTTTAAGTGAGACGTCCCACCTTTTTAATATAAGACTTGAGAAACATTTGATATCCAACATTATTTCTAAACAACTTGAGTTACATGCTACACCACAGGTGACGTCCGACATTGTGGATAGTAAACAACAGTTGTTGTTACGACCATTGCGACATTTGAAGTCGGCACTGGTTGAAACTGTTTTGATTGAGATTTTCTCACTTACATCTGTGGCTACCACAACATTAATAGAGATGCCGAGAACAGTAGCTTCACCGACAGCCGAGCCGGTGCGACCGTTTAAACCCTTCACCATTGATAAAAGGGACGTGGGAGCATGTGGTGCATCACGAGAATAACATAGCCCATAATCCTTCGTCTGCTGAAGGTATTGTAAGATTCGCTTCACGATCTTCTAATGTGCTAAGCCTGGATTCATGCTGACATTAGGGCCCTTTTTGGACTCAAAAAGGGCCTCTTCCTTGCCTAAACAAGTTTTCTAATCATATTTAATTTAGTGCTAATCAATCCTACGTGGCACCTTTACCTTGGGTTACCATACAAGGTGAGCAAGGGTTAAGGCCTAAATGTAGGTCTCATTTTCATAGACTATTGTAGGTTATTTGCATAGACTATAATAGGCAACTAATAGGTAAGTTACAAATTACAACTAGAGTAGGGTTAGTATAGGACGACCTTTCATTGTCCTAACTACAATAGGACCCTAGGGATGGAAACTAGTATATGCCTAATAAAGCTTATATCATGGTTAGTTCACATTGAACTTTGATACCATTTGATTAAGGTGTATTGTAAAGTTCTACATAGATTCTTTTGGGAAATTCGACATCTTCAAGATGACAACCAAATATTACTTACATGTGAAGTTAGAGAAGGATTATGCGACCACCAAAGCTGCATGGGGTGTTAACTTAAATCCGTATGACATGCATTGTTGGAGATTATGAGGCAAAAAACATATTGACCTATGGGTAAGAGGTGATTTATACCCTCATAATCCACTGGTAGATGCTCCTCCTAAATTTTCTGATGTACATAGTTTGTTAAGGTTCGTTGGGGATGGTCGGAATGGACTGCAGGCTATTGTCAAGCAATGGATTCTCGAAGAATCCAAGCTGAGACATTGGCAAATACGGCAAACATTCATATCTTGAGTATGAATGACAAGTTAAAGTCATTGCATGGAATAAATATGAAATTGGAGCATGAGATAAATGGTTTGAAAATAGAGCTTGCCAGTTTTGTCGCAAAAATTGAAGAATTGCAATCTTCAAACAGTATATTTCAGAGGACAATATATGGCTTACAATGAAAGCGTAGAGTCTTGATGGATCAGCAAGCACAAAATGAAAACACTAAGAGACACAAACTAGAAGCTTTGGCACCAGGTGGTGGTGCCAGTAAAAGACACATGAGGGGCACAAAAGAGTTTTTGCAAAAGACGGTTGGAAAAGATTTTATTGCCGGAAATTATATGAAACATTTTTTGAAGGGTAAAGATTTAATTAAGATTGTGGAAGATGAAACAAGTGATTCAATTCGCTTGAGAAATGCAAAAAAGCTAGTCGACAAGTTCAAGCCAAATCCAAATGTTAAAGAGATGGTGTACGCATGTAACCAAGGAGGTGTGAGTCGCAAGGGGTATAGAGCTTTGAAGAAGTATATGAAACGCTCTGACAGAAATGGGTTAAAACACCATCAAATAATACCTATTTATAAACTTTTTGAATCCGCCAAACGAGAATGCAATTCGATTTTGCTCTCTGAATTAGGAGAGTTGCAGCATATTGAGGATTCTTTTACAGTAACCAATAAGAAGAAAGGACCTCCGACATGTTTTCATTATCATCGAGGCAACAATATATTCTTAGATCTGAAAAAGGTCCAAGCGATGATGATCCGACATTACGAAGTTAGAACAAATGGTAAGAACATTTATTGTGGATTTCGGTTTTCAATTGTATGCTTTTCTTCAACTAATATGTTTTCGTAATGAAATTTTTGTTTTACAGATTGCGAAGGTAAAGTTATATTTGTTATTAAGTTGGACGAAGCAGAATTTGTAAAAGGGCGTAAACTTGAACGTGTCACAATCACCTTGATGAATCGTGAATTGCAACAGTTTGACGGAAGTTATTGTAAAGAATTTAGCGTGCAATCCGAAAATCACATATGGTGGATAGCTGCATTTGAAGTTCCTAAGGAGTCTCACGACGTACTGGAGTGGCTATTTGAAAAATGTAGTATATCTAAGATAATACATGCACAAAATGAAGGCAAATTGCTCAATGTTGAAGGAGAAAGCTTTGCTGTAGAATGGCACTAACAAAAGTAGTTTGAATTGCAACCAACGTCTTGCACCAAATAGGCACAATCTAGACAAATCTTGGAGTCCTGTGTTGAACATTCCTCTCGAAAGAGTCCATTTTTGCTCAATGCATGGTGAATTACGAATACTGGACAAATTATTATTTTTGCATTATTGTTACGCATGGAACATGCAGCCCAAATCAAGAGCAGATGCTAGCATTAGAAATCTAGAGATAATTTTATCCGATATGGGATTGCATGGGGGCCACGTGAGTCTTACCAAAGACGTTGAGATGAGTGGAAAAACGCAAGATGTTCCAGCACAAGTTTCAATGGGTGGTGCAAAAGCGAGACACTTATTGTCAAATCATACTGCGCGTGAAAGCAGTGTTGAATGGGAAAACTGGAAGAAAATATGTCAATGCACAACAAATATTGGCTCAGATCCTCGCATGACAAGTACACGTGCTAAGGTTGGGCAAGCATTTGATGCCTTGTCACAAACTATCAACAAAACGATTGTGAGAGATGAAGATATTTGGATAGATACGCAAGAGAAATCAAAACATTTACTGAATTGATGATCGATGCATGGGGAGAAACACACATAACTCACTATATGGTATGTGTGTCTCATATTTTCTACTTTCATATTTATGTATTTATAAAGATTTAAACTAATACAAATTTTCTATGAACAACACATCTTCTATACTCATGGACCTTGGTTTATGAAAACCTACAGATCATTAGCTATTTGGAATACACAAGGCATGGAAAAGAGTCATTACAGGGCAAAGGCTGCATATTTCAAAAATTCACGCCATGGCGAAGGAAAGGGTCTTAGTAATGCATTGGTTCAAATATTCCAATGGTTTTACAGAGGAGTTTTGGGCCGAGGACACTTTCAGAACACAAGAACTGAAGAGTTGAGTTCAATGATCTCCAATTCAAATTTAGTTAGAAAGACGGCATGGCAATCCTCTAATGCTAGAACAAGGCATCAAGAATGGAGGATGTCTAGAGCCCGAGTTGGAAAGAGATGGATGTCGAGGACACCAGCTTCCAATGTTTTGGAAAACAACGCTAGAGAAACTACGAAAACTGATGAGATGGAATAGAAGCAATTTATGTTGATTTGTAATTCAAATATTCCTTTGTGATAAATATTACTGACGAATTGGATTGTTGCTAAAGATAGAAATTGCTTTATTTTGTTTTATAATAATATCTATTTTTGAAAACACGTCCCTCTATATAAGAGTGGGGGTTTTCATTTTGTTGTCACTTCTTGCTTTGTTAAAATTTCTTTCCTTGTAATTTAGCTTGTCTTGTTCAATTAGACTACTAGTTTGCTGGTAAATTAGTGTTCTTAGTTGCATAACAATGTCGTCCTAAAAAAATAGAGTTGGCCAATCTGCTAGCCCCCACACAGTGTTTAGATCAATTAGATCGTATTTATTGTATGTTTACCGGTAGAATAGACACGCTTGCCACTCTACGAGCTAATACGGATGCATTCACGTATGTGAGTGAGTATATAGATGAAACTTTGAAGCCTTATGCCATACAAATTCCTGGCTCAACTATCATGTGGATTCCATATAACTTGCTTAGTTATATATGGAAAGGAAATAGACCCTTTATCGCTCGTCTCAATAGATTTATTAGTCACTTGGGTAACAATCATTACTTGGAGCTGACCAAGGATCAGCTGAAAACTTTTGATCTTGAAAGTGTAGAAGTTTCTATCCGGTGAAATTACTGTTGTTTTTTTGCTTAATGAGTTTCCAGCGACTGTGGCCAGCAACAAACACAATCCTAGTGAGCAGGTGAACGAGATGCACGACCTGGGTGAAGAGGCAGATTTATCCGCGGAGCATGAAGCAGTCTTGGCTGTGCAAGAGAACATCAGCGGAGCCAGAAGATATAGATGAGTCATATAATAACGACAGAATTAGGGGAGTCTACAAGAAAAAAACGACAAAATATTTATTCACATTCAATCCATTTCCTTCAGAGAGGACTTCAGCTTCTCTGATCGCTTTTCTGATGACAACACTGGTTTTAACATTTCTAATGCTAATTTAGGAGCATCACTCTCATTCTCATAAGGGCCAATTAAATCCTAGAGAATGAGCCGGGTCTCGAATCCAGGGCAGAAATCATTCAAAACGGCTTTTCGAAGGACATAGTAAGCCTTTGGTGCTAACGCTGACAACTCCACCTCACCAATGTGCTTGGAGAGTGCTTTGCATTTAAGAAGCTCCGTTGGTCCATCTGGGTTGTACTTGTTGCTGAAACAGAAAATAAAGTTGTTGGGCAAGTTTCCAATGAAGTGGGCCATAGACCTGTCCAGAGTTCCTGCTTCAACTTTCTCCCGAACGCCACCCTTTCGCATAGCAAATGCATCAATCTCCACAGCGTCCTGCATTTGGTTCAAATTATTGCAAAATGAGTATAATGAAGACAAACAAACATAACAAAAATACACAAGTTGAATTGTTGAGTCAGACTTGCCTCGATCCCTTCATCAATGTCTTCGGTTTGCGCAAGCTGAATTCCTTTGCCTTTGTACTTCACGTCAGCAGTTTTTCCTTCGAGTACCTTGAATGGCCTCGTTTGAACTGGTGGTGGTTGAAGCGTTTTCAATTGGCAAAGCAATCTTGCCAGTGCTTGCACGGTGGTGTCCGTGTCATGCCCGATCAGCTTCTCATACGTGTCATCGGGCTGGGTGTGGTCGAAAGTGGAACTGCCATTCTGCAAATTTACCAATGCTGCCAACATCTCATCTTCTCGCAAGCCGAGAATATGTTGCAAGTCATGCATGAACACATACTCTTGCCCATCAATGATGATTGGAGCAAGGCCATGGATTATTCATTGAATTTAGAATTTAATTCTTTTTTCTCTGATAAAATTTTTTTGTCTTTTCTCCGTGGCGTGAAAAAAACTGACACTCAGACACTTGAGGGATGAAGTGGAGAAGTGAGGACCCAAGCACCCTTATATAGTGAAGGGTTCTATTTTTAGTAAGTGCTCTTATAAGAGTTTTGGCCTCTTTTTCAAATATAGTATGTTCTTGTCTAGGCTCATGAGTAAAAATCCTAATTGCCGGTTAGCAGAAACCTTCAAAGAAAACCAATAATAGTATTAAAATGCATATCACTAAATGATTAAAACCCTAACAAGTTTCAACCTTGGACATCCACAAATGTACTAACAGGCATATAAAATGTGACAACGCAAAAGTAAAGTCAAAACATAACCAAATATATTAGAATAGAGTCAAAACACAACCCTATTTTTCATTAGATAAAATCCTTAATTCCCATCGGACTCCAAATGTCCCTGTTTGTAAAAATGAAACACATTTTTTATCTTTTTTGGCTCGTCTCCGTATCCGCAAAACCAGACACAAAATTAATAATCCTATATATATTCAACATTACTATTAAAATTTAGGAATCTGATGAAAATTAGGGGCTTACATTTTGTCCATTACGAGTGAAGACAAAATCTGCTGGCACATCAACAAAAGTCAATCCAAGCATATGTCGAAGATCTTCTAGGCTGCACTCCTTATTTATATGAATTTCTCATATTTCATCATGGGGCAAATGTATGGATATCTCCACTTCTTGCTGATTCGTCTCCGTGTCCAGAGGGTCCCATCAGCCATGACCAAACTTATATCGCCTATAGATGAAACTTAAGGAGCATGTTTGACGTGAAATATGATACCTTATGGTCATTGTTTCACAAGAGAGCTTACATCTTATTAAATCTCATTTATGCTCCATTTCCTTTGAATCCCATGCGACAAATATGTTATCCAACAGTGATGATTCAGTTGCTTTCCAAGCCCACATCGTGTTTGTTTTCCTAAAGGGGACCACTTTAAATATGGCAACAAATAGGGTGATCGGCACAGAGATGCTAGTATAGACTCATTTGGATCTGAATGTTGGCTTCATATTACCAGTAATCTCTTTGAGAAGTTGCCTCTTCATTAATTCAATAGTCAGTTGGTCAGCATATGGCCACTCGTGAGAAGTGATCGTAGGCTCAAATTGGTGCTAATTTGCCTTGGCCAATTTTTTTTTTCGAAACTTCGTACATGTGATCGTAAAAGAAAATGCCCATTTTGATCAAGGCAGAGGATGCCAACCCACCATATATTAGTTCTCCATATTTGGCGTGTATGGCGAAAAATTTTCCAGTGAAGGACTTCACATTTTGCCAGTCAAAGCTATTTGAAGGAAAGACATTTGCACCATGCATTAATGCAACATTATTATCCATTACATTGACATAATAATAATTCAAACATAGTAGTTAGCACAAGAATAAAAGAGCTGAGACCTAAAATGTGACTGTATGGTTCTATCAGCAACAGCCACATCCAATAAAATATCTCAACGCATGTATACGTGTTGCACATTTGCAAGGTATTTGCCATTTTGGTCGATCTTGAAATCGTGGATCCTTCCTTTCCAATGGTAGTCTTGGTTGTTTCGCTTCCTCTTTGCAACCTTGTGAGTTCCTTTGCCCGATGGTTGCATGTAAACGCAGTCAAAAGTTGAAAATGTATGGGGCACCCAATGCTCATTGAAATCTTTGATGTGTGCAACAATGGAAGCTAGTTGATTCTTGGGCTTCCTTGATTGAGTAGAGGCCATAATGGATGATGTAATGATAATGTAGGATATGCAAAATAGTGTGTGAGATCTTCAGATAAGGTGAACCAAAATGAAAAAAATAGAATATTTGTGGAGTATACAGAATGAGAGAGAGAGAGAGAGAGAGAGAGAGAGAGAGAGAGAGAGAGAGAGAGAGAGAGAGAGAGAGAGAGAGAGAGAGAGAGAGAGAGAGAGAGAGAGAGAGAGAGAGAGAGAGAGAGGTCGTTTAGAGAGAGACTACAAGATGAGAGAGAGATAAGAGATACAAGCTTGTGAACATTCAAAATTTGAAATAAGGACTAGGCTCACTTAGGATATGGCTGCTAGTAGATAGACAGGCTAGTTGATGTTAACTTGTAGGCATAGTTATTGCTTTATCTAGGGAAATGTAGGGTTAACATTAGAGGTGTACTTTGTGGGCCTACACTTGATTTAATCTGCATTTGCCATGTCATATGGACCATTCCCTCTCAGTTGTCAATATTTTATTGGGACATGTGTCGTCATGAACACTAATTATAATTAGTGAAGAGGCCCTTTTTGAGTCCAAAAAGGGCCCTAATGATTGGCTCATTCTGAACATGACATAAGCTATGTCGGGACGTGTGTTGTCTGCTAGATACATCAAAGATCCAATCAGCCTCCTATAAGACGTGTGCTGCATAATCTCCTTCTCTTCTTCAATATTCAAACAATCTTCGTTCGTTAGAATTGTTCCTGCAAGCATTGGGGTATTTGTCCCTTTGCAGTCTATCATCCCGAAATCATCAAGGATTTTCTGGATGTACCTGGATTGATGAAGGTATAGCATTCCTAGATAACATTTGGCTTCTCCTAGGTCTGTTATCTCAAAATATTTTGAGATATCACTCTTTACTTCGACAATTAGCTCTTCGCTTCTGCACAGTATCAAGGTGTTGTCCACATAGACAACAACAATGATGATCTCCCCCTCTGTGATCTTCACATAGACATTGGAATCAGCCATCAGTGGCTCAAATCCCAAGGATCTCAAGGCATGATCTTTCTTCTTATACCATTTTCATGCAGATTGCTTCAGACCGTAGATACTTCTGTGCATTCAGCATGCATAGGTAGTGAGTCGGAGGTGTAACTTGGAGGGTGATCTATGTAGACTTCTTCGTCCAGCTCGCCATGTAGAAATGATGTCTTCTCATCGACGATGTGAATCTTGAGGTCATATGCAACCAATAGGCGTAATGATGCATGTTTCACCATTGGAGAGAAGGTCTCAGTGTAGTCGATACCGTACTTCTGAGTTCTCCTCCCATTTGCCTTGAGGCTGTTTGTTCCTCGGATTCTGGTAGCAGTCCATGGCTGCATGACCCTTCTTGTGGCAATGGATACACTCGATCTTCGGATTTAGCCAACACAAATTGACAATATGTCCTTCGTGTTGCATCTCACGTGTAATTATTCCATTTCTAATAATTTGATAATTATTCTCTCTCTACGTACTTATTTGATATTGAAGTCATACTAAGGATTGATTTTCAGAGTAAAAGTGAAAGTTAAATGATTGATTTGTCAGCTTTTGAACTTAATCTTCAGGTTTGGTCAACTGCTCATCCTGTGTATCATGTAAATTTAGTTTATATGATGATGATAGTTAGATGTATTGAAGATTTTGTCCATTTGGAGGACTTATTGCACAATGTACCTTTGAACACTGAAAGAGTACTCAGTGTCAGAGATAAACAATTGAGAAATCATTCTATCTCTGAGTGTTTGCTTAGGTTGGTTGGTAAAATTGAGGATAATGATTCATGGGAAAGAGTAAAAGCATACAAATTGGATCTTTTCTACTTACGTGTTCTGAGGACAGAACTGATTTAAGGGGAGAAGAATGTTTCGTCCATGTCCAGTATGTGGGATTTGGAATAAGTCCTGACATGGATAGCCGGTCACTCCAGTGTATATGGTTATTGGTTATGCCTCGTCATTCCAAGCTTGGCCTGTAAAGATGATTAATAATCATATGAGGGCCCAGACCTATAATTGGACATAGGAACAATTGCATGGTGTTTTTTTGACTGCTACAATGCAAGAATACGAGGTCAATAGCTTATTATAGCTGCATGGGAATCCTAAGAAAACCATGGAAAGTCGCCCATTGGAATTTCATATTCTTGAGCCAAGTTTCCTCTCCCTCTCTTGCATTCATTCACCACGGCATGGGGGTGAAGTGGTTAGGTTATTGACTAGCCATTTCATGTTGGTTGGGTGGTTTTGCTCCACAAGTGTCCTTTTGGTTGTTTTGCAACAAGATCTAGTCCGAGCTTCATCGGGCGATTCTTACACAGCCCATAATAACAGGAGAGTTGTTCCGCAACTATTTTCTTCTCTCTTCTCTGTTCGTGTCCTATCTCCTACAGCAGTGAGGGCGTGCAAGGAGGGTGCTCAGGAAGGGGCACAGGGAAGGCGAGAGAGTAGGGAGGGCGCACAGGAGGGGCGCATGGAGGGCACGTGAGAGGGCGCAAGGGAGGGGGCATGGGGAGGGCACGCAAGGGAGGGGTCATAGGGAGGGCGTGCACAGAGGGAGTGTTGGAGTTTAATCTTCTCCTACTCATCCCTTCGCCTCCTTCATCTCTCAAGAATTTCCTCTCTTTGAATCAGTCTGCAGAAATACACGCAAAGTCAGAAACAGGCAAAACCGCAAAGCTATCGCCTGTTACCTACATACTGTTCGAAGATCACCGTTAAATTGACGTTTACAGATAAACACGACTTAAACTTGTGAAGGCAATGAACCACAAACATCAGGGAGTCATTAAAAACTATAGGTTACTATCTACGAGCACTTGCAGAATCTTCAATGGCAATGGAACTTAAAATCCCATCGACCACTGTAAGTGACCTTCTTATGATCACCTACGATGGAAAGAGTCATGATCAAAGTCACCGAAAAATATCTCCGATGAAGTCTGTGAACTCACATCAAACACCGTAAGTAACTTACTTACGGCTATCAACGAAGTCGACGAACGACAAACAACTTGCAAGTTCCTATGAAGTCAACTAACAACTGTTGACCCATCTCATTGTTTAACTCCGTAAGTTATCACTTACAATTACCAACGAAGGAAACAAATGATCACTTTCAAAGCAAATGATCAGCGGCTGAACGAATGACTACGGACAAGATTACGACCACAAGACCCAACGTCCTTCACGCTCCCAACGGATACGAAGGATACGTTACTCTGTACTTCTTCTTGCTTTACGACTCTCCAATAACTGATCTACGGATCTTGTTTAATAGCTATTAATCATCTTTGTACATTGTAATTAGAATAAGAGATTCTCTGATAGCTATATATATATATATATACATCTGAGCGAAGTGAAGTGAGAGTAGTGAGTTGAACAATCTGTAGATGCACAGAGCAATCAAACGACCAAGAGTTCTTAAGTAGCTAGCTCCTTAGAGTTAGTGATTTATAGAGAGAGAGAGAGAGAGAGAGAGAGAGAGAGAGAGAGAGAGAGAGAGAGAGAGCTAAAACTGTAGCCAATGTTTCAGAATCTGTAAGTAGGAATACGCGCTTATCAGTGCTATTGTATTGTGGTCCAGTTCTCCGTTTTATACATATTTGCTACTATTCAATCACTACCTTCTTGATTGAATGCAATTGTCTCTCTCACTCTCTTACACACAAACACGGTTATCAGAGATAGAGTATTGCATGGCTGTCCAAGAGCCTATTGCTTCGCAATGCTACTGTTACGGCAGTCTCAGACTCCTACTCTGATAGCCCAAAAGGACAACAAGCTTTTGATTTCGTTCTCTACTCAATCCTCGTTCCTAAAATACATAGTTGCTACTATGTTCATAATTGGCTTTTCTTACTGTTGGTAGAGACATTGTTTACATCATAATCATCTCTCGTGTTCTACTTCCGTCACGGCTCCGCTGCAGTCGCAATCAATCGTAGACCACGTAGACCACCATCATACACCAACAGAAGTGGTATCAGAGCTCTAGTTCAGTGGATTACTATAGTCCAGGATCTTTTTCCAAAAGTTGTTCTAAGTTGTTTGTGTAATTTTGATCACTATGGAAGGCACCTCATAGATCCGCTTGATCAATAAATTCAACGGAGATGACTTCCACATGTGGAAGTTCAAAATGAGGATGATCTTGATTGAAAAGGAGTTATGGGGATACGTCAACGGTTCCATAGCCAGACCGGCAGAACCCAAACAACTCCCAGCTTGGGAAGCCAAGGATGGCAAGTATCTCTAAACCTTAAAGACACTCAAATTGCTCATGTATCCAACTGCACTACTTCCAAAGAAGCATGGGATACACTCACTAGCATCTACGAGACCTCAGATGTCTTGACTCGTCTCTTCTTGAGGAAGAAGGTACTGACACTCAGAATGAGTGAAGGCACCTCAATCAACGACCATCTGAATGAGTTCAAACAATTGCTGAACCAACTGGCTACAATAGGTTCCCCTATCTTAGAAGAAGACTCTACCATGTCTCTTCTTGCCAGTCTTCCATCCTCCTATGATAATTTAGTGTTGCTTCTGAGCAATACCCCTGCACTGTCTCTCCAAAAATTGACAGCAAGTTCATTGCAAGAAGAAGTTAGGAGGAAAAGCTTGTCCACATCTACGAGTACCAAATCCATGGCACTATATTCAAACAAGTAGCAATCCAAGAAGAAGAAAGGCTTCAAGGATAATAAGACAAAGGTAGAACAGCCAGCCACATTGCAACCACAATAGCAACAACACAGCCAATCATCGTCCAAGACCAAGCTATTTTGCAGATATTGCAAAAGAGCCAACCACGACATCAAGGACTATCGCATCCTCAAGCACAATGAAGCAAAGAAGAAGATGCAGTAGCACCAATAAGGCCACTCTGACACAGTCAGAGGATCTCAAGATGAAGAGAAGGCGCTGATGGTACAAGATCAATCCAGTAGAGATGCCCATCAATGGTATCTCGATTCAGGTGCTTCTCAGCACATGACGCCATGCAAGGACCTTTTTTCTACACTCAGAGCTACAAAATCAAAGTACATTTTCTTTGGTGACTCCAATTCAAGTTGAAGGGTCTATTCAACTGAATAAAATACTCCAGTTCACACCAAGTTGAAGGCCTAGGGTCTATTCAACTGCAGTTCTCAGATGGCATCACTAGGCAACTTAATGGAGTACTTTATGTACCCAAATTAACAAAGAACTTATTGTCTATTAGCAAGATCAGTGATCAAGGCTATAGAGCCTTGTTTACTGCTAGGCGATGTACTATTTTAGATGAGAACTCAAAGGAAATCCTCTCTGCTTACAGATAAGAAAATTTGTACATACCGAGTCATTATGTTGCACTTTTTGTGAGTTGTTCAAATGCTAATTTATGGCATCAGAGATTAGGACATCTAAACATGCATTCAATCTTGTATATGCATCATAACAAAATGGTCAAGGACATGAATATAAATGCTGTTACTACAGCTAATCAATCTGTCTGTGAAAGTTGCTTACTAAAAGTATTCTTGAAGAATTCGCACTTTGATTCTTTTACATAGAGCTTCTCTTGTCTTAAGATACGTAAGACAATTCGGAGATGCTTAGCATGCTCTTTGAGTGTTCTGCTATAGATCAGAATATTGTCCAGAAACACTACTACGAACTTCCCCAAATATGGATGAAATAAATCGTTCATCATTTGCTGGAAAGTAGCCGGAGCATTTGCCAAACCAAAGGGCAATACAAAAAACTCGTAGTGGCCAAACCTGGTCCTAAAACTAGTTTTAGATACATCTTTTGGATGTATCCTAATCTGATGGTATCCCATACGTAGATCAATTTTCGTGAAGTATTTAGCTCCATTCAATCGATCTATGAGATCGTCCATCCTGGGCAACGAGTATTTATTCTTAACTGTTAGTTTGTTCAGACCCTTGTAATCTACACATAGCCGGAAACTCCCATCTTTCTTACTCTTAAGAAGGACAGGTGCTCCCCATGGAGATTTACTTGGTCTTATGTGTCCCATTTTGAGATACTCCTCGATCTGCCTAGCCACTTCCTCCTCTTCCTTTTGACTAAACTGATATAGTTGTCTAAAGATAGGACGACTATTAGGCAAAAGATCAATCTTATGATCCACCGACCGAGCGGGTGGTAGTCCATAAGGTAGCTGCTTCAGAAAAACTTCACTGAACTCTTGCTTTAAATCTTGCAAAAGTTGTTGTTCCTGATGCGAATTTTTGGTGTTAAAGCATGAAAACACATTCACATTTCCAACACCACAATGCATACAAGATTTCAAAAGCAAGTGAAAGAGTTCATACTCAGAATCATGAAGTTTCTCAATTAATTCAGTCGAGGAAATCATCGGCGATGGAAGTACATCGGTCTCTCCAGAAATAGAGACAATCTGATCAAACTTATCTTTAAATACCATAAAATGATTTTTAAAATCTATCTCTAAAGAGTCTGATTTGCCAAAAAACCATTCATAGCCCAAAATTACATCAATCCGGTCTAGATTCATGACATGGAAATCCAACGGCTCAACATACTCCTGCATCCGAAGCTCTAAGTTCGAGACTTTGACATTCCAAATCTCAGTGTCCGACCCTAAGGCAAGACAGACCACGTAACGGTGATCACTGGCCATGGTGGGCACTCGGAGCTTTTGCACAAGTCGAGCATTCAAAAAATTGTGAGTACTACCTGAATCAAATAGCACATTCACGTCTTTCCCTAAAATATTGCCTCTCACACGAAACAATTCATTAGGCTTGAAAGAGAGTGCACTGAAGTTACAAGTACAGTCACAATTATTCAACAAATTGACTTCCAATTTACCTGCCGGTAAATCCACAATCATGAAACTTGACGACTTTGCTTTCCGTTTGGGGCATTGTTTAGAACGGTGCCCAGGTTTATTGCAGAGGAAACATAGATTTTGTTTAAGTGCCGCCAACCGTGCTTTGTCCTTCACCACCAATTTCTTCTTATTCTTCTTCTTCTTTGACTGTTGGTACGCTTCTGCTTCCAGCTCGTCAAAAAACTGTTTTTTACGTTTGTTAGATTTTTGTTGCTTGGGTTTTAGGGCCGTTTGGCCGTGCACAATTTTCCGTGATGCAACAATTGTACTATCATAGGCTTTTGCCACATGGATAGCATCATCTAGTGAGTTAAGGATATTTCGTTTGCATTCATTTTGATAGTCAACAGGCAGTCCGACAATAAATTGCCACTGTGCCAACTTACGATAAAAAAGCGGAACCTTGGCCAAAGAGTCCAAGAACTCTTGGACATAGCCGTCTAGTTCTCGGCTGCCCATTTTGCAATTGATAAATCGAATATACAGCTCAGAATCGTCTATCGTGACAAAAGCTTTCCGGAATTCCGTCAGGAATCCAGCCCAAGTCACCGGTTTCGTGGAAAGTTCCCTCCACCAAGAAGAGGCTTTACCTTCCAGAAACAATAGAACCGATGATATTCGTTTATCTTCTGGGACGTTGTGTAAGCTAAAATAGCTTGTCCAATGGTTTATCTAGTCTTCAACAACTTCTGGACGTTTAAACTTTTTATCGCCAAAAAATATTTCCGGTTGGTAGCTCAAGTTGTTAGAGTTAATAGCTTGCAGTTGATTAAATATTTGCATTTGTTTATCTTGTTGTTTATTGCTCTGATGAAGCTCTAAAACTGCCTTGCCTAAGGTTTGCAACAATTTTTCTGAGTCTAGGATCTCATCACTGCCGGGTGAGGCCGGCTAAATCTCCGTATTTCCCCCGTCACTTCTTGGTGTTGTCGGGTGAATCTCGGTAGCACCCCCCTCCAAAATTTCATCAGTATCCATTTGCTTGCCAACTGAAAATTTAAAAAATAATTTTGTTCAATTAACACATTCATAACGGGTATAATAGTTATCGAACCAAGCAATGTCTACAAAAACCAATTTACAGACCATTCGTGCTCTCATTTATAAATTATACCAATGAATCGGCAAATGGGTACTAAGCAATATAAACCGGAATTAAAATGTCACTGCACCGAAAATCCATTAACAACTACTGGCTTATATAACAACTGCAAAATCAAAACATTAGTTCTTTTAAAACTAAAAATTCCACTACGAGCAAGAAGAACCATATGTTTAAAAAAACTCAAAAAATAATATTGGCCTAAACCTCCCCCATCCCATCCTCACCTACTTCCATGCATTAAACTCAAGTTACAAAAAAAATAACTAAAGAAAACCTGCCACCTAACACCCCCCCCCCCCCCCCCCCCCCCCCCCTCTCTCTTCCTTATCTCCTCGAGCTACCCACACTCGGGCTACCCGGTTCCTCACGCGCCCTACACTTGGGCATCAAACCGTGAGCAACCAACCTATACAGGCCCGAGAGAGAGAGAGAGAGAGAGAGAGAGAGAGAGAGAGAGAGAGAGAGAGAGAGAGAGAGAGAGAGAGAGAGAGAGAGAGAGAGAGAGAGAGAGAGAGAGAGAGAGAGAGAGAGAGAGAGAGAGAGAGAGAGAGAGAGAGAGAGAGATGTGTGTGTGTGTGTTGTGTAATCACTGTTAGGTGGGCCAGAAATGCATGGAGAGGCGCCCTCCTTCACCCAATCAAACTGAGTTTTCTCTGTAGGTTTTCAGGGCGCCGGAGATGAGGAAGCCAGGCAGATTTGCAGCATGCATTGAGAGTTTTTTCTTTTGTTCTTTTTTTAATTCTTTGATGCAACAAGCACAAGGGCACAATCATCTACTGTTTCTTTGCAGATTACCTCTGCCCTTGTTGCGATTTACTGTTAGCTTTTACTTATATATACTGGTTTCTAGCATAAGCAAAGTTTCAAAGCAAGATTTGCAGGGTCTACCCTCACTATGACTGAACAATAGCAGTTATGCTGTCAAAATTTCCACAGAATTTTTTTTTTGCAAGTTAAAATGACTATTTAATCAGATAGCACTAGTACTTGAACCAAACCATTTCCAAGTAATGGCTTTACAGGTTTCTAACCCTGCAAACAAATCGTTAGTTTGCTGAAAAATGAAGCATAAGCCTATGATTCCACAGTAAGCAGCCATGCAAACTTGTCAATCATCACCAACATTGAATAGCCAATAGATGAGAGTATTTTTGCTTCTATTCTAGCCTATTCCCACCGTTTTAAAACCAAACCAGTTTCTAAACAAGCAATAGACAGCATTCAAAATACAATAACCGTTCATAAGAAGAATAAGAGACTATAGGAAAAAATCCAGCCAACCAATAAAATAAGTTGTTGCCTTCACAAAGATGCTAACCACAGAGTAATCGACAACAATAGAATTGACATAGAATTTCTTCCAAGAAACCAATTTGAAAGCTCAAAAACGAACCAATTGTGAGCCTGGTAGTGCACTTACCACACAATTGATTGCAATTCGAAAAATATTTCCAACGGGAAGAAAATCCCACAATTCCACCGTTTGTTGCTTACTCCGTCGGATTCCTGAGAAAACGTGGAGATTTCCACTCAACACTTTCGATGGTAAATCCTGCTTAGACTAGCTCTGATACCAATATAAAGTCCACACAACAGGATTCTAGCCTAAGCATAGCATACAAAGCAACAACACAAGGGAACAGGTGGAGATTAAACCAACCCAACCAAACCTAGATCGTACGGATCTAGCCCCCAAGCTATGGATCAATCAGAGTCATGGAAAGAGGAGTGACACTAGCAGCATGTAGCTACTAATCACAAAATCAAGCTTACACTAGTGAGAGCCCAGCAGGTATACTTATACCCTCCAAGGCCCATGCACCACTAGTAGTGCACTGTGACACCTCACTGGACACCTCTGCAGCCTATCTAGGCCACGTCATCCAGTTCCCTAATGACTCACTGATAGACCCATACCAACACCACCACCATCTGTTTAGGCCTACAACCATTAATTATGACCATGTACACATAAGGGCTCCAATTCCCTTATAGTCACAATTAACTTACGGGTTGTTGGTCTACCGGTCCCTAGCGTGGACACGCTACCTGAGACCAGTCATGGGCATGACAGCTGGCCACATAACTCCTGATAGATTCCGGAGTTTTCTCAAAAATGGTATTCGACATGATCGATATAAACATGTTATTTTTATGACTCCAAATGTGCCAAAATGAACAATTCTCTTACACTGGCTAAGTAAATAATTTTGTTTGCCATGACTGGAGCATAAGATGACCTTTGTAGCTGCACCTCCATATGAGCTTAATGTCGTATTTGCACTTCTGAATGAGTTTAATGTTGCATTTTGCTGTGTAGTTGTCAATTGTTAGTGTTGGTTGTTGATTGCTTAGCATAGATTACAAGTGGTATTTATTTCTAAAAATCGAATTCTATAAAATATGCCTTTCTCCTTTGATAAATGAACATGAAATTTTTTTTTGCATAGATGATTAAGCAACTAGTGATTGTTATATACACCATATGTACAACAACCTGGCAATGCCATTTACGGAGCTCAACTCCTTAGATGTCACTACACAATGGTCGGGCTTCGAGCTTGCACCTTTCTGGTGGCGGCCAGCAATTCTACCCATACACCCTATTACGATGGACAATGAACATGAAATTGGAAAAATGACTAGTAATTAACGGATGTAAAAGAAAAATTTTGACATAGAAAGTTAGTCGTTTAGATTATTTCAATAATATTTTATTGTTGGTATTCTATTGTCATTGTGTGGT
This sequence comes from Diphasiastrum complanatum, assembly GCA_029204225.1. Classification (NCBI taxonomy): domain Eukaryota; kingdom Viridiplantae; phylum Streptophyta; class Lycopodiopsida; order Lycopodiales; family Lycopodiaceae; genus Diphasiastrum; species Diphasiastrum complanatum. The sequence goes on along the minus strand of MU834955.1, from coordinate 24,631 downwards.
CATATATTCTCTCATGTGACGAGTTGGTGTATCATGCTTGAATTTGTTTTGCCCGCTGAGACTCGACTCTATTTGAATCCACAAGTTGATAATACCAAGAACCATTGTTTGGTCGTGTTTGAACAAAAAGCAACAATACAAGTCCCTTAGTCTAGTTTTTATTTTTGATAATTTTTGGAGGCTCGGCTTTCTTGGATGACATATTTGATTTTGTTTCAATCTACACAGGACTCCTGAAAAAAAAGATAGAGCGTGGTTCTGTTTTTTGGTGGTGAGTGTTGTCATGGCGGTGTGACCTGCAATCAAAACCCACTACGTGGGCTACGTGGGAAGAATTTATGGAAATATTTATAAAATCGTTTGTGGTTGCGAACGATTCGGATTACTATCAAAAATTTATCAATTGCAAACTGGCGAAGAGTTCCAACTCTTATCTCCAAGAATTCATGAATTTATGGAATAAGCTTTCATTATTTAATGCTCAACTCTCTCTCTCTCTCTCTCTCTCTCTCTCTCTCTCTCTCTCTCTCTCTCTCTCTCTCTCTCTCTCTCTCTCTCTCTCTCATGTCTCTTCCTCATGCCATTGTCTCTTATTTCATCAATGTGATTTTGTGGTTAAAGCTTCACTTTCACAATTTTTTTTAAAGGTACTAAAGAACATTGAACTAACACTATCATTATGACTTATATGCATGGATACTTATCACTTTAGTTAAATACTTATCATGATATTGTTGACTTCTAGCACTTCTAAATTCTAATATTTGGATTTGTATTATGTTCATTGTTGCTCATCAAGGCTCAGGTGCATTAAGAATGTTTTACTTTAAGAAAAGGTTTTACCATTGCACACAATGCCATAATCAAGCTACTATTTATCTTTGAATAGGTCATTCTACTTTTATATAGTTTACTTTATTCAGAAATGACATGTTCTATGTGGCATAAAACACACACCTCCCATAAATAATTTTTTTCATGTGGCATAAACTTGTAAGCAATTTTCAGAACTAACTCCATTAATAATACGAGTGTTTCACGCAGGAGTGCTTGACAAGTCCCAATTTCAAAACCTTGTCTTTCTATTGACTCTCAACAAGATAACATCCTTTCACTCACAAGACCACTTACATAACCCTATGTAAAATGTGACATGGGAAAAAAGTTGCCAAGATGGCAAACTCATGATGCTAGAGACTATTGCCTGACATTGCCATTTTCTTGATCCTATTGTTCCCCTCTTGATAATTTTTTTCCCAATAAAGTCAAGGCCATAATTTCCAATAGCAATGGAGAGCAACTATAGAAGAGAGGATACAAGGAGAGAAGAAAATCGTTTGAAAAGGGAGGAGAGATATGTGTACTTGCTTGTTATAGGGGCAAGTGAGATGAAACTCCCATCATGACTGAAAACATCGTAAGTGTGGAGGATCATAAATCAATATCCAAAAAATTTGATAATCGAGTCTCAAATTTAGGTGTAGGTTCATGCACCTTACTACCTATCAACCAATGTTCACATCAGTTGATTTCAATATTCTAGTGCACTACGTCCAAGCTTTGTAAATCAAGTCTCAAATTTAGGTGTAGGTTCATGCACCTTACTACCTATCAACCAATTCATGTCAGTTGATTTCAATATTCTAGTGTACTACATTCGTAGCTAGCCATGCTCTCACATGTTCATGATATTTTTCAAGTTATTGATGTGCTGATCTCATCTGTTTCCAACATTGAACTTCACCATTTATCAGGGCTTTTCAAACTTCCAAAAGCTATGGATATTCAGACCTCAACATGCCCTTCTTAACCATGACCTTAAAATGATAATGCTAGTATCAATCAATTTATTTATTGGCGATCAATGCTAGGACTAGCTTCTTCTATAAAGCCACATGTGGCTTTGGTTTATCGCAAGGAATGGTCATGACCAACTTGAAAAAACCATCACTTCCATGATTGGCCTCACACTCTCCTTTGGAATCATCTTGCACATTCAAACAAAGGATGGTGGTTGGAATCTTATGTAGAGTCAAAACGGTAGCATAGATTTAATTGTATCATTGTTTGGAGCATTCATTTGCATCTCCTTTTCTCTTGTAAGAATTTTCACCTAAGCAAATCATGTATAAAGTACATCAACATATTAAAAATCATGTGTAATGATTTCACATTATACACCTGTATATGTATGGATGGAGAGAGAGAGAGAGAGAGAGAGAGAGAGAGAGAGAGAGAGAGAGAGAGTATGTGTGTGTGTGTCACCCCAATTAGATAAAACACAATTCTCGCGTTTTGATTGGGCCACTTATTTTTAGGGTTTTTGACTAACATAAGTCAATGACTCAAATTTTGATTGACACGTGTTTTTCTTAATCCCATAACTAAAATGTAGTTCGAATTAAAAGCTTATATATATTTTTGTGTTTCAAAACCTTAAAAGCTTGAAATGAGTTAACGTGATCATGCTAAGCATCTCCGTACTGTTTTATGTATCTTAAGACAAGAGAAGCTTTATGCAAAGGAATCAAAGTGTAAATTTTTTAGAAAGGAACTTCTTAACCTTGGTCATAAGATCACCTCTTTTGGGATCAAGATTGACAAGGAAAAGGTGAAAACGGTAGTGGAATGGCCAGTCCCTCAAACGGTTTGCCAAAAAAAACATACTAGGTATAATCCACCATCCAAAGGCGGGCTGCCAGCTGTAGCACCCCCGAGCCGCTAGAGCGGCGAGGGACGCTACAACAAGTAGCCCACCGTTGGATGCCGAATACCATACCTAGCAATTGCATATCTACATTAGAGATTAAAAAAGATTCAAAAGCCATTGTTATGGCTCAAAATCTGGCTGTTCTCAGCCGACCCGATGATGCCAAGTGTCCAATATCACTCCTCAGGGTGCTACTATCTAAAGTTGCAATTTTTGTTGTCTCACCATGTGCATGAGAATAGTTTGCTTTGCTTCAGAATTGCTTTCATTGCGATCCACGAGTATTGCAGGACCCAGGTGGAGCAGGCACCGAAGAGTGCGATGAGAGAAGAGAAGGAAAGGTTACCCTCCGGATAAAAAATATATTGTAACACAATTTATTTTTATTATTGATATAGGTTGTACTTCACCTTCGGCATCTGTCTCATCCTCAGCAGCTCACAGGCACGTGATACAGGCGATTATGACAGCCATGGGAGGAAGGAACGGCAACGATCATGATTTGAATCTTAGCACTGCGTTCTGCTACCAGATCAGCGATCAGTTTGTAGGACAGTAGCGACCAGTTTGCAGCTTGGTTTGCATGCGTCTTTCTTCAAAAAAATGTACTACATAGCAGCGACCAGTTTTGCAGTCATGAAGGTGCAAGGATCTTTTTTCAGAATAACAGTGTTCTATAGCATCATGACTTGACAGTTGATACAGAATCAGGACCGATTCCAAGGATTACAAAATTTGCTTCTATAAATTATCAGAGACAACAGGGCATATTGGGCCCAAATTTCAGGCAACGACTATGAGCTTCTAATGAAGCATGCCATAAAATCTATAGAATCGGTGTTTTCAGCAGCGTTCCCAGGCAACAAACTGTTTTCAGTACGACCTTGCATGCAGAATTGTAGTTTGCTCAACGAGATAAAAACAACTTACTTTCTTTGCATGCATGTGGAGACAGTCCATACCTCTTCACAGAACGTATACAAAAAACTCAAGTACCATCTCTTCCTAACGGATTTACAAGATTTCTATTTGGGGCATCTCAACTACTTTCAATGGATCATGGCAATGTGGGGATTGCCACTATGGATCAAAGTGCAAATGAAAAGAATTGCTTCACCATCCCTTCCATCCCCACCTCGCTCCAATCGTCCTCGCCATGAATCACCAGTTGTTAAATCTATTCCTTCGCCAGCACCATATCGTCCCTCACATATTCGTTCTTCTGTTTCTTCTTCTCCTTCGTCATCCTCGCAGAATTCTATACCTCCACCCTCTTGTGTACGTTGTCTAAGATGTGGACGTTTATATATGCAGGGTGCAGGCCTTTCCATGCGTCAAAATGCTTGTAATGTCTTCCAACAACAACGAGCTTCCCTTTGTTGGGATTGGGCTCGCAATCTTGATATTCCTTTTATCTTGGTTTCCCTCGTCCACGCCTTTATGCCTGCATTCCTATGGCCCTTCGCCTTGACGTTCAAAGAGCTCTTCAACTAACTTTAACCCGTTTAGCTACCAACCCTTCGGATATTGCGCCTTGGCATACTTTTTTGCTCTTTCCCCTTTGGTGTTTGCCTCTTCCTCCTAGAGGTGGTGAATCAGGTCATCGGAAAACTCGCAACATAATTCGGCATTTTATGTCAGGTGATTGACAAAATTTACAAGAGGAGTTTTTTCTTCGTTGCAATGCACTTGCAGCAAAACAAGAGTTTAATTCAGGTTCAGACTCGGGATCCATTCCTATTTATAGTCGTCTACGTCGTGTTTTACTTGGACAAGCTGGTGAATTTTCTCGGGTTGCACACGCTCTTGCTCCCTCAATTTCAGCAACGTCTTCTTTTGCAACTATTCAAGCATTGGAACAGTTTCATCCCCATGTCAGTGATTCTCTTCCTTTATTTGTGGAAGACTTTCAGCCTGACTCCGATCTTCAACTTGCAGAAGTTCATTTTATGAAAGCTTTTCTACGTACTCCTCGCCTCTCAGCTGGTGGGCCTTTAGGAATGGTTTTTGAGTATCTACGTGATTGTTTTTCTCTAGATGATTCTGCTAGTAGCTTTGATTTTCTCTTCAAGGTGTGCTCTTTCATTGCATTGGGACAGATTCAGTTGCTCATATTTTAGGTGTCGCTCGTCTTTTAGCAATAGATAAAGCTTCTAGAGGTGTGTGTCCAATTTCAATGGGTGAATGTTTATATAGTTTGGTGGCAAAGACACTTTGTTTCCAGTTTCGAGATGCGTTTCATGCTCATCTTTTTCCGTTTCAATTTGGGTGTGCTACTCCTGGCGGTTGTGAGACAGTCGTTCATGCTTTACGTGCTATTTTGGATATTCATCCTGACTGGGTAGTTTTACAAGTTGATGCTGCTAAGGTTTTCAACTCAGTTTCTCAGGCGGCTATCTTTCAAGAACTTCGTGGTGCTCAGGATCCACTGGCCATGCTCATTCCTTTTGTGCAGAGCTTCTATTCTAGATAGTGGTTTTCATGTTGTTCGAGAACATATACATATTTTACTAGGGCCTTCTTCGCAATCTTCTCGACGACGAGTTGACCTTGTTCTCTCGCGTGATGGAGTTTGCACTCTAGGAGATGTTGTCATTGCTGATCTCTCTCGTCAGAATCTGCTTCACGCAAGGGGCCGCTGCATCTCACGCAACTCAAGAAAAGGAGTTAGATTATAATGATCGTGCACCGGTGAAGATTTTATCCCCTTTGCCCTAGAAACATATGATTGTTTTCACAAGAAATTTAATGATCTTTTATTTTTATGTGCGGAACTTATGGTGAAACTAGGACAAAACATTATCTTACCATTCGTCATTGTTTCTTTCTACCGTTAGCGTATTTCTATTGCATTACAACATTCACAGGCGTTTTCAAATTCTTCGACGGGCTCAGTTTGCAGGAACGGTTGCTTCAAAGCTTCCTGCATTACTTATTACTGGATCTATTTTAGTTAGTGATTTACATTTAGGCAGTTGATTTTGAGTAGTTAGCTCACTATTTTCAATTTTTACTTAGCTATTGACTCATTGAGTAGATTAATTCATTTTTGCCATTCTACGATATTATTTTAAATACTTTAATTTTTTTGTATAATCATGGGTTTTCTATTATTTTTAATAAAAGCAGGGATATTATTATATACATGGGTGTGGAGAAGGCAGATCTGCCCCCACATCTAGACCGTAGATTCACCTTCATCCAACGGCTGAGACGTGGCTTCTGTCTGGATTATGTCGGTACCTGTCTGGATTATGTCGGTAACGTAAGGGATCCCCCCCTATTCCCGACCGCTCTGCGCGCAGTTGCGCGCGCGAAAAGGTCCTCGTGATTCGTGGGCGTTTTTCTGAAGAAAAATGGAGCAGAAAAGCGTGCAATGAACCGCGGGACGCGCCGTTTTTTCTCTTCACTTTTTTCTTCTCCTCCTTTCCCTCTTTCTCTTGTCGAAATCGAGATCGGGAGAGAGAGAGAGAGAGCGAGCGAGCGAGAGAGCGAGCGCGAGGGAGGGCGGTCTTGTGTGGATCGTGTGGATCTGCTGGTGGTTTTGGGGAATTTGAGGTGGAAGGAAGTCTGGCGATGGGGTTTGAGGACAATTCTGAGCTGAATGCAGCAGCCATGAATAATAGCTCCGAAGTGTCGCTTGAAGTAGCGGCTGAGCATCTGCTGGCCCCTCAAGGATGGCAGAAGAAGGTCACGGCTCCCCTTTTGCTACTCTTTCATGTACTGCTAGTTTTTCTCAAGCAAATCATTTCTGCTTTGAACCCAGCTTTTGACAGAGGTAAATTTGTTACATCAGATTGTCAGTGAAGCAACCCTAGATGCTACAATTGTAGCCTCAGTGGACAATTTCATGTCTTTCTTTCCAGTAAACTTTTGCTGCACAAGAATTGATGCATATGCTAACATGGGGGAAGATTTTTTTAAGCTCTGAGAATTTCTCTCTGCAACAAGCCTTTTCTGGTCGAAAATGCCTGCATAATTAACTGGTTTGAAGATTTTTGAAGTAGTAATATTCTATGGAGGATGTTAGCAATTTATGATTTTAAAATCTGGAATGAATGAGACTTTTAAGTTCTGATTTTGAACAATGTATTTATTTTCAGCTGGCAGTGAGAAAGGGAGGCACTCCGCGGAGAAGGGATGTTGTGTTTATTGCACCAAATGGTGAGGAAATCACGACAAAACGGCAGCTGGAACGCTACCTTAAGCAAAACCCCGGTGGCCCTTCCATATCCGAGTTTGACTGGAGTACAGGTATGCTTAGTTCCATTCTGCAGTTTGGAACCTCTACTTTGTTACTTATTTTGGTGTTCCCAGATTTTAGTTAGACTATAAGGCTAGCTCTGTGTACTGGTTAAGTCTTTTTTGTTTATGTTTCAGGTGGAACACCTAGACGATCAGAAAGGTTGAGCTCCAAGTCCAGGCTCTCTACTGATAGTGCAGAAGATGAACAAACTCCCAAGCGCCGAAAGGAGACACCCCAAAAAGTTTCCAAGGAGGATCAGGGAGTTGAAGAGAAGGATGAAATTTCCCCAGTTGCCACAGCAAAGGAGATACTTCCTGATGATGAAGAACCCACTGCTGAAATCCCTTCAGGTGTTGAGCCCTTAGCAGAAGTTGCTGTGGTCAAGCCAGCAGAAAAAGCTCTAGATAAAGATATTGAGAGCACACATCTGCCCATTGAGGAAAGTCACACTGCAGTGAGTGGAGTGGATACTCTCAATGGGGGCATTGGAGATAAAAGTTCAGAATATGAAGAGCCAATTAGAGAACTTCATCATGGGAAATCAGAAGCGCCGGCTTATCTTACTGTGAGCAAGTCGCAGGAGTCACGCCCTGCGGAAGTCGGAGTTAGCACTTGAAGAAAGGGTTTGTAGATGGGGGTTACTACAAATCAAGTACATTCATTTGCAAATTCACTTTGCTTTTCTGACAAGAGAAGGGTTAGATGATAAAAAATGGCATTGCTTTTGAATGTGCGTGCGCAATCTTTCCAGCACCGTGTTCTGGGTAAGATGAAAACTTACCCACCAGAAAGTATTTGTAGCATATCTTAAAGCAAATGAACCTTGAACATAACATGACTTGCTCTAATACTACTGTTAATAATAGACAGGATTATTGTCAGCATCATGTTTATCAGGAAAACTCTGTTGAATTTTCTCCAGATAATATTCATGTTCAAGGTGTAAGATATAATCTAATTGTGGTGCTGTTGATTTTCATTGCCTATCGGTAGAGCATATCATACAAATTTTCCTTTTGAATCTGGCAACCTCCACTGAATTAGTTTTGCTTAAACCCATAAAGTTCATAGTTCAAGTTGTACATGTTTTGCGTATGCTTCTCTCTTATTACATCATACCATGAAATTTTATTCTGTTTGAATTCACGTATTTTATGCCTCTATTTATTATCAGATGTAGTATATACGACCTCTTTTTGTTGGAAAGTTTGACAAACAAGATATGAGTTTTAACCTTGATTGATGGACAGTAATTGAATCTGATTATGAATGTCTTAACAAGCTTATTCTTCCTAAAAATCTGTTAGGTTTGCTAGCATCAACAAAACTTTCAAAAATTAAGCGCTACATTACCATCACTACTTAATGTTTAAATGCCACCAAGTGACGAATTTAGCAATCATTGTCTTGTGAGAGTCAAAACGATGACGTTTTAGTGACATTTCTGTTTCATCGCTTTCACGACAACATCAAACTTATTGTCATTATATATGTTGCTCAATAAGTTTGTGTTTTTTTTTGCAAACACATATAGCAACATTTATAACTGCCAAGATTGCTGGGGTAATTTTGTCATTGAGTACGGGTTATGTTAACTTTACATCAGTGTAGGTAAAGAGTTATTAACAAAAGATGCGCTCTAATTATTCATCATGATTAAAGGTTTAGAATCGTTAAGTTCCAACCAATTTTCTTTCCAAATTTTCATTCCATCTATTGCATCCACTGATTTTTTTCAACCAATTCATCCGTTGATCCAGTTATCTTACCCACTATGTTGGGGTGTCTGAGGGAGGATTGATATGTGTGTTGCTTTGTTATGCGGTAATCGAGAACTCAGTGGTACTCGTGCAATCTGATTACCAAAGCCATGAGAAAACTCCGTCACAAGGTATTTGTTATTTCACAACAAATATTTCAACTATATGGAGCTAAGCCAATAGCTAGCAGAGGCTTCCTATACCCTCACCACAATTGGAGTCTCCAATATCTAGTATCTTGTTGAGTTGATACTTGTACATTCTACAAAGATTTGACCTGTATAAAGCTAAAGCAAGTAGCTAGCAGAGGCTTCCTATACCCTAAACACAATGGGAGTCTCCTATATCTAGTATCATGTTGAGTTCATACGTGCTTAACAGTACTAATGGTGAGCATCTTAACATTGCAGTTTATAATCTAAATGAATATGTTTGGAGTGAAAAAGTTGATGTCGATCATATGTTGAATTACTCATTCACACAAGGTTATGTTTGTTAATGTGGGCTCTATAAAAACATTGTATGTCAATCCCTAGGACGATGAAAAAGCTTTTAAATGTTTGCAAAAGTATAAATTGCTCTTGAGCTTGTTATTGAAGAAGAAAAGATGGGATGCAAGGGAAAAATTTACTATCTATTTGCAGTGCCTTGTTAATGTTATTTTAGTGTCTTCTATAAAAAAATCAGATTTCTGTGAATACACTTGAAATAGCTTATGAATTATGTGAATTATTTTGATTGTGAGGTAGATTCTTGTTCATGAAAGTTTATGCTCACAAATTTCCAAGGATGATATTCTATGAACACAAACATGTTTCCAAAAGTACAAATAGTTGTTGAACTCAACAAAATTCAAAGCAATTTGCTTTTCTCTAGACAATGTTTTATTTGGATCATTATTAAGTTCTAGCCCTCTCTCAATTTTCCAATTTTAAATTCAACTTAAGTTCATAACTGAATTCCAGATTGGAAATTGGTGTTGAAGCTAACATATCTATGTATTATACTATTTCACAAAATTTTGCTAAATGGTCGAACTATTTTGGACATTCACCAATATAAGTACATTAGTTTCATGCTCATTGCCTTAATTTCGAATGGTTTTTATTTCATTTTTTTGTAGTCTTTATCTCATTTACCATGTAATCGCCTTTGACCTGTTCACATGCACATCTTCGTGTTCATCTTGCTTCCTGCATTGATTCTCGTTGCCATTGTTGTTGTTTGGCTCTTGCCTTTTTTTTTCTTATCTTTCTTTGTATCACAAAAGTTTGTTCAACATAAGATATGAATGTAAGAATGGGACTACAATAATTACCAATGTTGAGTGCTTGATTCATATCAACACTGTGAAGAATTGCCAAAAATTGACAAATCTAGCTTGATAAAAAACCATGTAGAATAGTGTAAATTGTGTACACAAGTGGGTCCCGCACATGTGAGGCCATGATGCCACATGGGAAACCCATCCTAATGTAGGTTAGGTCAAGTCAACAGAGTTGGTCATGTCTATTTGGTGGTCATCCCTACTTTATAGGACCTACACCTAAGTTTAAGGTGAAAATTTGACCAACTAGCTACCTACCAAGCATAACTCTAGGAAATAGACTAGGGTTTCATTTTAGGTCAAGGAGAGTGAGTTAACTTCCTTATTACATGCTGGAAATCCACCTAACTTCAAGAAGGAAGTCGAATTTGGTATGTATTCCCTCTCTCCATAGTGAGAAGATAGAAAAATTTTTGGAGCTCATTGGCAATCTCAAGCTAGTTCACTATGTACATTGAGTTTTTGTGATCCAAATGAAACCAAATCAATTTCTACTTGTTTTTCAGGTTGAAGGCCGTACTACAGCCTGTAGTACACACGTGTGGGCTCGGATTTTGATGTTGATCAATGCTTTTGATTGTTAATGCTTGTTGTTTGTCAAATTGCCAATCTAGATCAACCTTTTTGTGTCTAGTTTTTTGATAGATTGTTAAGCAAGCATCCTATCACTCTTGTGGATCTTTTGTAGATCCATTTATGGTCCTAAAGTACAGTACTTTCTCATGGTATCAGAGCCAAGTACAAGAGCATAAGCCATTGATCTAATGCAAATCCATTTTTAGCAAGTTTTGGTGCTAAAATCTAGTATTGAAAGGACAAGCTAGAATCTTGATTTTGGTGAGGAGATTTGATCCCAAACTTGGTAGGGGTCCAAATCCATACTGTCCACATGTGTGGGCACCTCTGAACCTGCATTTAATGCATGGTATTCATTTGATCCAAAAAAATTGGTGTAATTTTTGGTGGAGATCCTAGGATAATCTACCAAGATCATTTGCCATTGATTTAAAAATGCTTCTTTTGTGGAAGGAAGGGGCATCATGCATCTGAATGCTACAAGAGGCTAAGAGCATAAGTGGAGGAGGACAAACAAGGAAACCTTGCAAAGGAGGAGGAGGAGGATGAAGTAGATGTATTCTTGATGGCATCTATATCCTCACCAACAAGCAATGGCAATTCAAGAGACAATTGGTGGATCGACAATGGGGCTAGCTCCCACATGTCTTGTGAAAAGGACTTTTTCTCAACCTTACACTCTTTCAATACTGCTAAAAAGTTTGTCTTTACTGCAAATGATGAAGAGTGTAGGATAGATGGTGTTGGCACCATCTCTTTGTATCTAGAATCCTCGAAATGCATGGATCATGAAAATGTCCTTTATGTACCATCAATCACCAAGAATATGCTTAGTGTTGGTCTACTCTTAGAGAGTGGTTTAAGCATGGTGTTTGCTTCATCTTGAAGAATGATGTTTGCATTGCAAAGGGATTTAAATATGGAAGATTGTTTAGGTTGGAAGCTAGTGCTGCTTTTGAAAGAATGAGCTTGGCGAAGGAGGAGATCACTCAAGAGGAGATCTTGGCAAAGTGTGATCTTGCTTGCATTGAGGAGGAGCATCAAAAGGAGGAAGATCTTCAGGATCAGTCTCAAAGCATGAGAGTTCCAAGGGAGTCCTCAATGACAATGGCCGAGTCATCAAATTGCATGCAAATTGTCCATTCAAGTGTGCATCTTGCAAGGGTGGTGAGCATTGGAGAGTCTACTATCTTTGAATACTTTTTGGAAAGTATTAGTAGACATGAGGTGACTTGTTTCTTACCTTTAAGATCCATGGTGTTTATTACTTTGTATGACAAGACAATGAAATGAGATGCTTTGAAATCTACATTTGTTGTTGATAACGCAATTTCATTGGATAACTAATTTTGTAATAGTTTGAATAGAGTCATAAAAGATGAAACATCATTTGCTTTGGAAATCTTTGTGTCAACATGCTTTGTGCATGATCATTCCAATGTAAGGACCAAAGATTATCCTATTTCAATGATAGGAATAATGGTAGTGTTTTGCTCTTCAAGTAGAGATTGTAGAATCTACTCGTTTTCAACCAAAGAATTTGTCAATGGTGGAAATGTGATCTTTCAAGAGTGGAAGATTTGTAAACTTGAAGAAGCACCTTTGGATCAACACATTATTCAATTCATTGATGTTTTGGAGTCAAGTCAAGTGGAGGATCAAGCTCAAGACCCGAGGACTCCAAGAAGAATCTTGAGTATCAAGATGGAGCCATCTAGGCTCAATCATATGGACCAAGCAAGACAACTTGTCTTTGGCAACATTATTTATGCACTTAATATTTTCATTGATGTATCTTCAAGTGCACAAAATGCCTTGGAATCCATGGCTTGGCATGATGTTTAGTTTTGAAGTGTGCTACATGTATATAGACACATTTATGGAACATCTTGTAAGGGATCCTCTAAGAGGTGGTGAAAGATCCTTCATGGACATCATTCTCTATTGGAGTCTCAAAAGTTCCTTGTTTGTAGCTGGATTTTTTAGACACTTCTAAAAGCTTTCATTCATCTATCAAGAGAGTTGTAAATAGATCAAGCTAAATTTGAGGAGGAGTGTGAAGAATTGCCAAAAATTGGCAAATCTAGCTTGATCAAAAACCATGTAGAATAGTGTAAATTGTGTACACAAGTGGGTCCCGCACATGTGAGGCCATGATGCCACATGGGAAACCCATCCTAATGTAGGTTAGGTCAAGTCAACAGAGTTGGTCATGTCTATTTGGTGGTCATCCCTACTTTATAGGACCTACACCTAAGTTTAAGGTGAAAATTTGACCAACTAGCTACCTACCAAGCATAACTCTAGGAAATAGACTAGGGTTTCATTTTAGGTCAAGGAGAGTGAGTTAAATTCCTTATTACATGCTGGAAATCCACCTAACTTCAAGAAGGAAGTCGAATCTGGTATGTATTCCTTCTCTCCATAGTGAGAAGATAGAAAATTTTTTGGAGCTCATTTGCAATCTCAAGCTAGTTCACTATGTACATTGAGTTTTTGTGATCCAAATGAAACCAGATCAATTTCTACTTGTTTCTTAGGTTGAAGGCCGTACTACAGCCTGTAGTACACACGTGTGGCCTCGGATTTTGATGTTGATCAATGCTTTTGATTGTTAATGCTTGTTGTTTGTCAAATTGCCAATCTAGATCAACTTTTTTGTGTCTAGTTTTTTGATAGATTGTTAAGCAAGCATCCAATCACTCTTGTGGATCTTTTGTAGATCCATTTATGGTCCTAAAGTACAGTACTTTCACAAACACAACTATCAACCCATGTATTTCTAGAGGAATTGACGTGAAACAAAAGTAAAGTATCAAAGAACCGACTTGGCTGGTTGATACCTTTGATACTATGATTGATACCATGGTTTTAGCCCAGTCAATGCTCAATACTTGGATTACAAGCAAAAGGATCGATTTTGCAATGGTATTAATATAGGGTCCATCTTTGCTTGGTATCCATAATTTACATTCTGCATATTGCATTCAAAAAGGGCATGCTTTTTATTAAATGCATACTATCCTTGAAAAAGAAGTGTGAATTCAGAAGGAAAAAAATTATATACTTACACTCGAGTTATATTTAGCTAGCAACACCCTTGCAATACTCAAAGCCGGGGTTGATACCAACCACTAATTTGTAAAGGTGCTTATATTCATACCCAACTAGTATAAAAAAAGATTTGAAAGTGTAATACCAAGACATGGCTGGTATCAAATATTTTAGTACCCCCTAAAAGGACTATTGTTTCAAGATTGGAATGATAATTTTAGTTTAATCAGTATGAAATAGTTTTTTTGAATCTAATCTTGCGTGCTCTCAACAATCTACTTGGAACCATTTTACATCAAACAAAAAGGTCTTTAAAGAGAAGCAGTAGACTTCCATTATATCACATAGTCGAGGTTGCTTTTGACTGAATTGGTATCTCTTGAGCTACTACAATTTGGCTTGATGGAAGTTTGCTAACATCTCGTAATAGAAGTTGTGTTGTTTTCTGTTTAGATACTTTTTATGTGAAAATGTTGACCTTTTAATAAGTCATATGTCACTTGTCCTACTGAATTCAAGCGAAACAATAAAAAGAGCATGTCGCAAGTAGAAAATAAAATAACAAACAAACAATAGTGATAGAAGATACTTGTATTAGTTAGGACATCAAAAAGTCTTTCAAGTTTACAAATTTTGTGAAGAACATTTATTGCAATGTAGCTTTTCATCTAGACGCTTCACATTATTAAGAAATAAAAAGTTCTAGGAGGCCCTCTAAGTATTGATAAAGTGCTTTTGATGAAAAGTGATGCAAAAAAATTCACTTAAAAGAATCAGTAAAGGCTCTTTGGTTGCATTTTTATGACACATCAATCTAACATCTAGAAGTTATGGAGATCAAAATTGCATTTTGTTAGGATCATACACAAGTATCTATGGTTGAGTTTTGGGTCTTTATATTTGGGACACATGATACAAGACACGGTCTCTAAGTCATGGGACCAATATCATAAAGCATGTGAGAAAATCAAATCCAAAACATCACAACTGGATCAAGAGATCTTTAGCCAAGTTTGGATGCTCATCTAAATTCATCTACAAGCTAGAAATCATGCATCCATGCTAAAACTTGGAAATACATGAAGCTCTGATCATAATCACTAAGATCCCTCACGTATTGTCCATTTCCATACAACAACAACATCACAACAGCATCCCACACTGCAGGAATTCCATGGTGACCACCTCATCATTTCAAACATGTGTCTTCTCCTCTCTCTTTTTTTTTAATGTTTTTTTTATTTGTTCCCATCGTCCGAAGATAAAGACTCTAACTAGAAGTGGAAGACATACAATCAATATCAGAATCAAAATCAGATGAACCACTTTTCTATGATGTTTGCGGTGCTTGCGATACTTCTTCTGCATTTCTTCTTCCTCCAATTGCCGAGCGGACACAACAATTTGTTCTAATCCTTGCCCATGCAAAGAGAAGGTACACAAAGAATGTGATGTTAACTACGAAAACTTAATTTTCATTTTCTTGTTATTGGTCAAATCCACTATGTTACTTTGTAAATGACACCAAAGTACTCTGAAAGCTTGATAGTGAAGCAATGCAACAAAAGATAAGTCAATGGAGCTCCTCACGACAAAATATTAAAGGTAATTATTGTCTTTGAAATCTTAAGTATTGATAGCTACATCTTTATGCAATTTCAATTTTTTGATTTCTTATGTACGCTTGAATTTGAATTTGAATTTCTTATGTACACTGGTGGCCCTAAACAGAGTTCTATTTGCAAAAAGTACTGGCAGTGATCACTCTGTTATAAATATGGTAACAAATTAAGCAAAAGAATTCAATGGAGAAAATAGAATTTTGATTCGAAATTAATTTCCTGGAAGATTAAACATAGAGGATATAGATGTTTTGTGATGTGTTTCAGTTTTCATTTGTCGATACCACATTGTTGTTGCACCTATTTTGTGAGGGCTCTTCACACTTGAGTAGTTCATAAGTTTGTTGTACTCTTTTTGTACTTTATTTTCTTTTTCTATTGCCTGATTAAGATGCAAGCTTGGAGGTGAATTGAGCCTTCCATCACTATATAACGAGAGATTGGTCATTACCATTTGACTCATTTATCTTTACTGAGAATCCATGTTTTGCAGTTGAATTTCTCAATGCTTTGCTATTGAATATTGATTGATGCTAGAGGTTTACAAAATGTGGTTAGGAAGCTTCATCATTGTTGTTCGATCAAGCTTCAATGGCGCTCGCAATGGTGGTGCAACCTTCCTATACGATGAGCTATGTGGATCTATATGCAAGTAATTGATTCATCAATAAAATGCTTTGTTGTTTCAATGAGCGCTGAATTACAATTTATGTTTCAAAATTTCGAATGAGGTGATTGATTTCTTAATAAATTGTTGATTTGTCATTCCAATTAGTGTTGGATTACGTTTTCTGATGTTAATGGTGTGGACAATTTTGAATATTGAGAGAGATTTTATCGCGTAATTTCAATGAGTATGATAAGCTCCTTATTTTTCCCTGTTAGCTTGGCTTCTCTTGCCACTCACGATATGACTACGATTTTCTGCTACCAAGTTTATGTGAAATCTACTCTCCACATCATTGACCGTGTTGCATTGTTGGTCAAATTATTTATTGTTCTTGCATTTCTTGGGCTCCCTCCCATATTGCAAGTCTATCGATTTTATTTTAGAGCTCCCAATCTATTCTGTGCTTCTCATGAGTAGATATATTTGCCAAACTGCTACTATAATGACTCTACTCTCTTCATGTTTGTGCATGTCATGGCAGCCAATACAAGATTCTATAACAATATATTTCCAAATGGATTGCCAATCGTGGATTATTTGGAGATTGGGGTCCTCATGACTTGCACTCACGAGGAGCATGGAATGCAGCTGTACGATCTCAATGTTCGTAAGAACTGATCTCTGATGCTTGTGTGCATTCTCATGTGCTCATTCTCATGTGCATTCTCATGTGAATTCTCAATTTTGATTATAGGGTTGCATTTCTAAACTAAGACTCGCAACACCATTATCAACTATTTCATATTTGGCCATGCCTAGTGGCCATATTGTATGTGGACTCCTTTGCCATGATCCTTGCAATAATTTGTACACTATAGTTCTCGATGTTTTGGAGTTTCTAAATTCATGCAATCTTAATATTATGTAATCCTCAAAGCTTGTTGCCCACTGCCAACAATCCGCCTCTGCGATAAATCATCAATAGAAACATACTTTAGATTTTATCGTTACACGATAAGTAAGTAATGAGCACATATAAGGACAACATAAGTTAGCATTTGCTGATGAGAAATTATCAACTTTATTTATGGAAACGTGGAGAGAGAAGCTGCGGCTCAAATATCTACTCGAACAAAGCAGTCATAAACGAATAGATGTATAACACCTACCAGGACCAGTTACGTCAAAGTTAATGTCCGAAAAGACATCCACAATAAGTTGGTGAGGAATGGTGGCAACAAGATCCTTCCACTCTAGGTTTCAGAAATAATTATTGGATTATTTCTGACTGTAGTGCAAATATGTCCATCCTCGGTCTCATCTAAATTCCGAACTAGCTCATGGCAAAAGTATCGGCTTTTTCGCATAACTATTTACAGTGAAATTGGATATGAAAAGAATTTCCAGGGAGTTCACAATTTTTGAAAAATGATGAACTCTCAAAAGCGCGAATGTGAACACTGTCGCATTTTTTGACATGAAATAAAAATGCATCGGCAAGAATGCTTTATTAGTACAGGGTGTTGGCATTTTCGAAAAAAGAAAATGCTCAAAAATGCGAGAATAGTAGTTCTAGACAAGTGTCGAAGTTTTCGCAAAATTCCAAAGGCGCAAATAACAAAGAAAATTAATTTCCAAAGAATGTCACATTTTTCGCATATTGGCAAGCTACGAAAAGTTAGATATGGAAGTTGTCTTGGTTTTCAGCCAAGGGCAACCTCCGAAAAATACGAATGTGAACATTGTCTCATTTTTTGGGGTTTCGTGAGAATTGGAACTGGCAGTGGTACTCGTGGGACATGAAATACGAAAAGTGTCGCACTTTTTGCATTATTCGCAAAAGTCGCAAAGCTCAACTTATTTGTTCACTTAGATTTTATTCATAGTATCACTTTACCCACTTTATTTGTGTTAGATTCTGAGTTTGAGAGTTTGTTGAAGGTTATTTCCATAAAATTTGTTAGAAAAGTCTGATCAGAGAGTTTTTATCAAAAATAGCACTGTTGAACATTTGCCAAGTCAACCTTCGCCTAAGGAACCTTCGTTAGTTCTATTTTTAGGTTCTAATTTTTCAGATCAAATCTCTGTCAAATTTTGGATCAAATATAATATAGTCTGATTTTAATTCTGATAATTTTTTTTTTTTGAAAACTATCGATCGGTTGATCTTAGGAATCTTTTTCACGGTATAGGAATTTGATTCTTGTCAAGTGGAAGAGATCTAGCATATCTGATCTGAAATAGTTTTGATTGAGAATCTAGATCCAATCTCATTGTCTACTTGATTTAATCTATAAATATGGCCGTCTCTAGAGGTGCTCCTCAGGAAGTCAATCCAATCATTATTAGGAGAGCACCCCGTTTGGATCTACACAAATACAATGGATTAACAGATCCAGTTAGATTTCTTCAGATCTATTCTGAATCTTGTGAAGTCTATGATGAAGTTTTTCCCCAGGGTAAAAACTTAAGCTTTTTCCTATGGCCTTAACAGACGCAACACAAGATTGGTACTATAATCAAGATGAAACTAAGTGTACAGATTGGGAGACTATCAAACAAGCCCTTATTTAGACGGTTCAAACCTCGGAAGTTTATGGAATACCCTTTCTTACTTTTAAGTAAAATTAAAATGGGAAAGCCAAAAATGGTTGGAGATTATATTGAACAGGTAAAACACCTCAGATCTAAGTGCAAACCTAAGTTGATTAACGAAAATGCCATGATTATGTGGTTTTTGTCAAGTTTACCTAAAAGGAGCTAAAACGTCATAATGAATACGCAATTTTGCAAAATGCTATGGATGACGCAATTTGGGAGGAGGATGAAGATTCAGACGACGAGCCAAATATCACTATGTTGTCTTATACAGCAGGGCAGACCACTACGACATCCACCACTATTGCATCAACGAATGTCAACACTATTACGGAAATGATGCTCAATGAGTTCGAGAAACTCGGGAAGAACCAGCAGAAACAGATGGAAAAGTTGCAATCACAATTTGATGAGAAGATCAAAGCATTGGAAGATTTTCATGGACAAGCGAATAAGGAACCTGAGAATTTTGCAAAGACTTTTCCTGCCAGGGAAAATGTCTCGTGTTCTATTTGTATGGAAAATCACACAGTGAATGAGTGTCCTGAATTTAAAAAGCGAATGGAAATCAGTATATGCCATTTGTGTAATTCGCCTGATCATGAGACTGCTTTTTTCAACTTCAATTTGCAAATAATTCAGCAACGGTATGCCCATATGGGATATCGAGAACCACATTATGGAGGAAATCCGGTAGCTAGACCTCGTCAATCTGCTCTTGGATACTCAGAATGATTAGTTTTACTCGCCCCACCAAAGCACCCCGTTCCTCTTGCCAATTTGATGGAACTAGAACCTTACAGAAGTGCCGAGCAATAGAATTATAGTAATGATCATGAAGGTGGATCCTCAGAACAATATGCTATTTATGCTACCACACAACAACAAGCATCTAGAAACTGGACCAGAGCACCACTTGGATGCTTTGCATGTGGAGAAAATCACAGAGTTGTAGAATGTTCAAATAAAGACAAATTGGTACCATTCTATCATGACTTTGGTTATGGGCATTATTACAAAAGAATGTCCAACAAGACCGAAGTCACCATCGGCTACAACTCCTGATAACAATCAAGCAAAGACCAGTAGCTCAAAATAAACCAAGTGTACCTTTGATGGTGGTTACCAGAGCACAAAAGCAGAAAGGACCCGTAGCAGATCCAATACCTACAGATTCTATCCATTAACTGATATACCAACAGCATCTGGAGTCTATCCAGATCTTCATGTAGAAAAACGAAGATATCAGGATATGAGGTAGTGGATTAAACATTTGCAAGAAGAAGAGGAGCCTGAAGCTGTTAGAGCAACAACCGAAGTTAATTCTTCACCATTGCAGCCTCCGAATAATTCACGTGTAGATATGAATGCTCATTTGCATCATCATGAAGAACCCTTCAAGATGACTGAACCGGAAGCACCGCAAACAGAACTGCTCAAGAATATTTTGTCCAGTAAGATCAATATTTTGTTGGGAGAGTTTCTGAAGTTGGTGCCAAAAGCAAAAGAAGTATTAGTGCAAAAGTTAACTCAAGCTAAACAAGAAGTCCATCAAGATCCACTTTTTTGTGCTGGATTTGAAGAATCTAATGAAGTACTCCATGTCGGAACAGCTTGGCAAAGTGAACAAAAATATATTACCCTGTCGATACAGCATAGACAATTTTCTAACGAAGTAGTCGTGATAGATGGCAACCTGATCTCTACAAAGCTATGTGCAAAATGGGGCCTTACAAAGATAAAACCTATGACTTTTGCCATTAAGCTGGCTGATCAAACAGCAGTTTGTCCGCGAGGAATGGTTGAAGATATACCTGTCAAAATTTCCGAAGTACAATTCGTTATTACTGTTGTAGTTATGGACTTACCAGAAGCACCAAATGTCTACCGAGTCCTATTGGGACACCCATGGTTATGAGTCACACAAGTAATTCATAACTGGGGTATCGGAAAAATCACTTTTGAAAATCGTGAACATGCAGTCAAGGTTGATCCTATAACTTGGACTATCAAACCAGTGGTTCAAAAAGAGAATGATGATTCATCAACAAGGGATCATACTTGTGACTGACCAGTAAAAAATTTGGGAGTTCATTACAACTCTCAAACCGATACTATCAACTGGAATGAAGCTCTTGCAACGATTTACTGTATAGCAGGTTAGATGTGTTAATAAGATAATCAACGAGATTTTATTATTGGATCGAACCTTGGATACACCGATCACTTTTCCATTGAATGTGCTGAATGTAGCTTGGATATCAACAGAGCCTATACCAAATTTGATTGAAGATGAACTCATTCCTATCAGTTATGCCTTGACTTATGATGACAATGCAGAACTAACTGACATTAGAGGGAGTTCTAAATCCAAAAAAGACCCTTTGTAAAGATTCTTTTTATATTTTTTCTCAAATTTTTCTTACACATGGACCAATCAAAACACTCAAATTTGAAATCTACGTAACATAACTTTTTGAGTCCACATTTTGACTCCATACTAGAAATGGCATAACTTTTTAGTAGTAAGTCCGAATTTAGCAGAGTTTCGTGCATTGGAAAGCGCTCGACAAGGCTTTCCAATGATATGTTACATGACATACTTTTGAGCTACGATTAAAAAGTTATGGCAAGTCAAAAGTATTAGTGTTATAATATTTTAATAATAAAAAAGACATCTTGCACGAATTCTTAAAGGGTCTTCATGGAATTCAAAACTCCTCTAATGTGAGCAGATTCTAAATCATATGGATCTAACCAAATTTGGAGTGTGTAATATTCCTGATGAACCAACAATAAAACCGCCAAAAGCAGTTACATTGAAGGAAGACAAGACCACAGGTTCAATGACAAAGAAACAAGCCAAGCAACATTATAATACGGTCCTGAAAGAGAAAAATTTTCCTAAAAAGATTTCTTAAAAAAATGTGCCACCTTTACTAGATAAAGGCAAAGGAAAAGTCAAGGATGATTCTGCAAGTCAAAGTTCTAGCAAGGCATCACCATCTTGGAAGTCTTCACCTTTGAAGAAGAGTTTACCTTTTGGGAAATCATCACCTCCACGATCATTACAAAGTTCTATCGCTGTAATCCTAATGTTGCGGATCTGATAAAGAAGGAGCTTCAGAGATTTGCAAAAGTGAAAAACGTCATCAAATCAGAAAGTAGTCAGATCTTTTTGAAAAAATGACCTGAAAAGCTACTTTTTTGGTCATTTTTTTTTGCACAAACTGTGTTGGAATTGTTCGTCAAGTTTTCGAAAGCAAGATCCACCTCAGATATATCCATATTGAGTTGGGCGAACATTCTTTCACCAGTTGCTACCTGTTTTTGAGTTAGGCGAATGATCAACAATATACCATTTTGGGAACCTTTGCCGACCACCTTACTCTCCTCAGAAACCTTCGCCGATATGTCAGAGGGAATTAAAATGCCAAAATTAGGTTGGCTATAGGTTCAGATCCTGAAAAGTTGCATTTATAGCAGTACTTGGGCGAAGAATCCCCGTGGGAAAAGGTTCATCCTTCGCCAGACTTGAAAAACATTCGCCGAATAGGTTCAGAGCCTCAAAAACCTTTACGAGATTTTTATAGCCTATTTTCACAATACTGAACAAGCCTGCAAATTTTTGTTCAGAACTGATCAGCCAAACTAGTATTTAGTGTAATGGACCCTCCAAATTCACCTATAAGTTGGCTGAAGTCGATTCATTTCTCACTTGTGCTAGCAAAGCTCTTGCCAATTTTCCAGCAACCAAAGTCTTCAAAACTTTCTATACTGTTTTTTGATATACACTCACACTCATTATTATCATTTTGTGTTCTTTTCCATCATGTCTTCCACAGATATGTCTCAGTCGTCTCGTTACACTATCCATCATGATCTCCCATCTAAAACGGATATCATGATCCTTCCTAGCACAAGCATGGTCACTCAGTGGATGACCATTGCGAAGCCTCTGCTTATTGCAATGGGTATTCATGAGAGAGCCTTCTCGAGGAGAATCAACATGGATTTTATTACTCTTACCTTCAGTACGTGGAAGGAGGAGAAATCCAAATTTTACATTACCTTCCAAGGAGCCACACACAAGGTGCGTGTGATTGAGGCCGCCCTTGCTGCCATAGGGATAGCGTTTGGTATCCAAGCCTCACCAAACCATAAGCAAGCCAAATAGGCTATTAAGTCTTATATTGACATTACCAATGATCTGCACTGGATTAATGATGGCTATTTTCTTGAGGTCATTATTGATCCGCCATTCAGGCTGCTGCTCAGCTCCTCAACAATTTTCTAACAATTTTCTAAACCTCAAGAAAGACCGTATTACTTTCCAGATTTTGCATAGGATAGTTGAGTCTCAGGCCAAGATAGCCAAGCTCCTCTGGAACCATATAACTGGTTCAAGACTGTCTTTGGAGAGCTCAAACAAGCTATCAAGAGCAATACCAAGCAGCAATTTGCTACTAGCCAGATGTTGTCACTCATAGCAACCTCCCACCTTGAAAATAAAATCCATGGTTTTAGTATGGACGTCGTGCTTTCTATCTATGAAGAAACACCAGTAGAGTCATCTCAACAAACATCAAGCTCCCATAGTTGTCATCGTCCACGCAGCAAGATCGTAATTCCTGACTCGCCTTCCGCATCACGACATTGTATTTTGCAGACATCTTCAGCTGCGCTTCCACCCCCTGCTACTATTCGCATTGAGCTCCCTATTCTCCCCACCTCTAATGCTTCCCTAGTCTCTGCTTCCTCACAAAGCAGTCTATGTCAATTAGATCTACCATTCCAGTCACAGCTGCCCCGCCTGTCTCTTTTCCATAGATCCGAGTCATTTTCCCAAACACACAATCATTCATGGACATGTTCGATGATTCCAACCCACTGAGCCCAGATCAGACTTCTGTAATGCCCACCAGCCACAAACCCTTTGAGCTCCAATCCTTTGGAAGAGGATTGGAATAGTTTCATGATACTGCTACTGGCTTTGATGATTCTTTTCAGATCAACCAGCAAGATCAAGTTGAAGCCACACCATACACCCTTAGGGTCGATCATGTTGTTATATCTCCAAAGTAGTTCGATGCCACAGTACCAAAGGGTTTTGAAGTCGAAGATATATTTGAAGAAGAACAACCGACCACACAACCGAGGCCAGTTAGCACGATTCCTACTGGACCTGGTCCTGTTGTTGTGCCTACTACCGTGGATTCTGGTGATGCAATGGTCTTGTTTCTAACCTTGCGCGTGTGATCTAGACCATGATTTAATGAAAAGAAAGACATGTCCAACTGCATTGCTGGTCTTGGGACAGAGAATACCCTGATTGGCCACAAGGTTATTCAGATCAACCAGGAGTGACGATTGTTGGGCAACACGAGGCAAAGTTCGAAGTTGATTTTGAAGAAGGCCAATGAGTCCGCTCAACGACTAGAAGACTATGTGGTGACCCTTCATAATGCACTCACCACAACGCAGGACAAGGTTGACAAGGCAGTCCAAGATTCCAAACAACAAGTCTTGTTGCTAGCCAGACAATTGGTGAACGACTTCAAGGTGAATTGGATGTGACTATCCTTGAATCGCGAGTCCTACTTACAAACCCAAGTGCCTGATTGTCCAGTCACACCGGATGAGATCAGATACTTGTTTCGCAAAGTGGAAACCTACCATACTGCATTGGTGGAGTTTCAAAAAAAATTCGTAATGTCAAGTTATTGAATAAGGTTGGGTTTCCCTCCAATTTTGGATGGTTCCCACTTCTTTTTTAAATTTGAATAATTAGGGAGGCAGAAATAAACCAATAGGATTTAGAGGCTAGGTCCTCTTCTCTATTATAAAAAGGACCAACTTGAGTTTCCTTCACAAGTACATATCTTCATTTCAATAAAGCAGATTGGTTCTCTTGTGAAATGGATTTATGAATGTCCTTCCTCTCTATCACTTTTCCTCCAACTCTCATGTTTTTATTGTGTTTGACCCATGGGTGTGCTAATGGTTTGCTTTCTTGCATGTTAAACCTCTTCAATAATTTCTGTGCATACTTGGCTTGTGAGATAAAAAGACAATGCTTCCCTTTCCAAACCTCAACTCCTAGGCAAATAGCAAAACCCAAATCTTTC
>MU834954.1:0-42901 GCA_029204225.1 Diphasiastrum complanatum | reverse complement strand
ATGGTGTAGATGCTCCACGAGGTGCCCAAATCTCTCCTCAACTCCGATAAATGATGTATTCCTGCTATTGTCTTCACAGAAATGCTGCGAGATAACTAACATGACTATCCTCTGCTCAGAATACCAAGAAAGTAACGACTCTTAGAAGAATTAGTGTTTCCTTACCCCTCCATCCTTCTTCAATTCTCCTTATTTTCTAACCAAAGTGTTAATGTATATATAACAGTCACAAGCTGCAAAATTCTGTCACCCGAGCTCTATTCTGCCTTTGCATCATAATCTGTAAATCTTCATGCGCTCTGCTATGCTCTGCTCTGGTGCTAATGAGGACTATTTTGATATCTTTCAAGATAAAATCTTGAGCTCTTCTATGCATACAGGCTTCATGAAATAAACTAAGTTCCAAAAAGCTCCTCTCCTCAGGTAGAGAGACAAAACACCACTTTTGGGCTCATTTAGAGAGAGAAGACAATACAAGCAAAATTGGCAAATCTCTAAATTGACTCAAAAACTCATAGATCTCTCATACATTAATGAAGGAAATGAAAGTGCATATAGAAACTCGTGGAGCATTAGAGGAGCTCTGAATCCAAAAAAGACCTTTGTAAAGATTCTTTTTATATTTTTTTCTCAATTTTTTCTTACACATGGACCAATCAAAACACTCAAATTTGAAATCTACGTAACGTAACTTTTTGAGTCCACATTCTGATTCCACACTAAGAATGGCATAACTTTTTAGTGGTAAGTCTGAATTTAGGAGCGGGAGTTTTGGTGCATTGGAAAGCGCTCAATCAAGAGCGGTCCCGAATGATAGTGTTAGATGACATATACTTGTGGAGCTACGATCAAAAAGTTATGGCAAGTCGAAAGTATTAGTTTATAATATTTTAATGATATAAACTACAATCTTGCACAAATTTTTAAAGGGTCCTTTTTGGAGCCCAAATCTTCTCTAATGATCCGAGCTTAATTCCTATTGGGACCCCTTAAACAATAGCATCCGCTCTAATCCTATTGGATGTGTGTTGCAACATCCCTCTACTTTTAGAGTTGGGACCCTTCCAACACATCTCTCACGTATGATTGGACCCTTACTTTTGCCCTACCACATAGGGTGCATCACTGCATCAAACTAAACTTGACATTGTAAGCAACCTAATCAGCTTTCGATTGCACATCACAATTGAATTTTGGCCTAATCATATGACAAAGCATGGTGTACCTTGAACCATTTGACCTCTAAGGGCCCAAATTGGTCCTATCAAAGTTCTACACCAGAAGCTTGATACAAAATCTTAATGTTACCCCTAAAGTCAACAGACTAAACTAATTTTATACTTTTTCTACATGTGGGAACATGCTCTACAACATGTATAGTTTCTCACAAACTAGAAACACATACATAATATCCAAGATAGATTTTGACAGTTTTTCATATTACTCACTCATAACAAAGTCTTGAGAGAGTAAAACATGTTAAGCTTAGCATAACAACTCCTTGGTGCTTGCTTAAGGCCAACAAACCCTTTTGGTAGTAGACACACATGATTTGGTGGCCTCTGTATGATGAAATGTAGCTCTCGGGTTGCTTCATTACAACTTCCTCCTCAAATCACCATTCAAGAATGCATTTGTAAAGTCCATTTGCCATACACTCATCCATAAAGTGTAGCAAGTGAGATGATGGCTCGAAATGGCTTACCATCCTTTGCCATGGGTGCAAAGGTCTCACCATAGTCAATCCTTGTTCTTCGAGCAATAGTCTTTGGCCACTAACCGTCTTGTTCTTGTTGATAGATCCATCTTGGTTTGACTTCACCATGAAGATCCATTTTGCATCCTATAGCTTTCTTGTCCTTAGGTAACTCCACCAATCTCCATCATGTCCATTCTTCATAAGAGCTTGATACTCTAGATCTCATGCTTGGATCCACTCCTCTTCTTTCATTGCTTCATCTACACCTTGTAGGTTTATCAAAAGAGGTTAGGAAAGCAACATAATTTCCAGAAACTGCTTGGTTACCCTTTTCATCATATGTGAGCCTTGAAGGCATTTGTCTTTCCGTTGATGTTCTCCTTGGCTTTTGACTTGATGAATGTCATCATCATCACCATCTAAAGTAAGGATCCTTTACATCAACATCAAGAATGTTAGATCCATCACATCACCATCAATATAAATTGAAGACACTTTTGGAATGTTCCCCTAATCATAAATGACATCTCTACCAACAATCACTTTGTTGGTAGAAGGAAATGTAGACCTTGTAGACTTTACTCACCTCATTAATCCAACAAAAATACCTTTTCTTGAAGATGGATCCTCCTTGGTCCTATCATCAAGAGTGATGTTGACATAGCATGTGCATCCAAAAATTATTAGAAAGTTCTCAGCCTCCTCTTGAATAGCATCTCAAAGGCATCCTTCCATCCAAAATAGCACTCGGCCCACCTATTTCACAAGAAATTGGCACACAACAAAGCTTGATCCCAAATGGTTTATGAAGATTAGCACTTAACCTCAGTGGCTTAGCACTTTCACATAAATTACTATTCTTCCTTTCATCCACTCCATTTTGTTTTGGGGGTCCCTTGGTGTTGTATACTCCCTCTTGATCCCATGCTCATCACAAAAGACCTTGAACTTGGTAGAATATGTACTCACCACCATTGTCACTCCTTAGGCACTTGATACTTGTGAGAACTTGGTTCTCCCTTGCATTCTTGAGCTTAACAAAAACATCATACAATTCATCTTTGCTCTTAGTAGATAGATCCAACAAAATCTACTAAAATCATCAATGAAAGTACATACATCTTAGCTCCACTATTGCTAATTGTAGTAATTCCATGGATATCCGAGTGTACAATTGAAAAGGCTTTGTAGATCTAGATGTAGATCTAGTATAAGGTAGTCTATGTGACTTAGACAAAGCACAAGACTGACAAACATGATTGATGCCACTTAAGGAACTTGGAAGACCTATCACAAACCTTCTTTCTAGCCATTACCTCCAATGACTAAAGTTGAGGTGTTTCATCCTTTTATGCCAAACCTCTTGAAATAGGTATTTGCTCTCTTGCAACACATCCAACTTGGTTAGCAATAACACAAGCATCTAGTTTGAACCAAGTCTACTTTCCTTGCCTTTTACCTTTTCCAATCAAGACATCCTTTCCTTTGATCATACAAGCATCTCCATCAAACTCAACTTTGAGGCCTGTTACTTAGCAATTGACTCACACTAAGCAAATTCTTAAGAACAGATGGAATAAACAAGAGAAATAGAAATTGTGCCATCTTTTGATTGCACACTCACCATCATTGGTCGTGTAGATCACCCTCATTGTCATCTCCATTAGGGCCCTTGTGGACTAAAATGGGCCTCGCCTTGCCAAAACATGTTTGTATCATAATTAGTAAGAGGGTTTTATTCTATGCCTAACGTGGCACATTTTACCTTGGGTTACCACATAAGTTGAGCAAGAGTTAATAACAAACTGTGTTGGTACGACACCCTAGCTTCAAGCACATCAAGAAACAACTTTTTCGTTCAGTGTAGTTTTTTCATCCCTAGGCTTCTGGGCCGTTTCTGCCGTGCACGAATTTTGAGAAAAAACAACACTTGGCCAAAAAAATCCACAGAATTCCCGTTCCACGGTTGCCCATGCAGTGAATAAAGGCAATATTTCGTATTTGTCAACGATGGAAAAAAGCCTTACAAAATTCCTCTAGGAATTCAGCCCAATCAACAGTTCAATGTGTTGCATCCCCTACCACTGGGAGGCCCTTACCCAAAGCACCGACAAAAATTCATTGTTGTTTATTCTGGGACGTTGTGCAAGCTAACGTAGCTTGAACGACGATTTATCCAGTCATCGACAACTTCTGGGCTTACTCCCCGAAATTTTTTTCGTTTTTAAGCCCAAGTTGTATATCATAATGGCTAATAATCGATTAGATAGATTTTGCATTGGGTGTTTTCTATTTATTGCGTAGTTGAAATTCCAAGACACCATGGTCCAAAATTGCAAGCATGTGCCTAATAATATAGGGGGGCCATCACTGTCGAGCGATGCCGGGCGAATTTTCATTTGCTTCCCCTAACTGGAATTTTTTTTTTCCCATCATTTGCAACAAAATTTAAAAAATTTACATCCGGTTGCGATCAATGTGGGTATAACTTTCTAACAGAGGAAAGCCGAAAAAAACGTAGTTTTTAATAGTCCTTAACGTGCTTATAGAATTTATACCAATGAGTATTTGCAAAATGGCTTTGTGCAATAAATTTGCGGAAAAACATGGTATGCATCGAATCTACTACACACCAATCATTAAGCCATCATGATGTCATAAGTACCTTAACTGCAACTCAAAAAAACATAGCCCATGTTGATTACAAGAAAACCTATGGAAGTGAGAAAATAGCAAAGGAAAAAAAAACTAGTCGATTGAGCACCCCCCTCCAGCCATGCAACTTCCAAAAAAAAACTGAAAGTAAACTCAAGTTTACCAACCCCTCCTCCTCCCTCCTTCAACACGACGAATTTCC
Source organism: Diphasiastrum complanatum (assembly GCA_029204225.1). NCBI lineage: Eukaryota > Viridiplantae > Streptophyta > Lycopodiopsida > Lycopodiales > Lycopodiaceae > Diphasiastrum > Diphasiastrum complanatum. Next base: position 38,345 of record MU834954.1, on the reverse strand, counting down.
CTCCGTCGGGTTTCATCAGAAACCAAAATCAGGAAAGGGGGAGGGCTTGCGCGCATCAATAGCCCGAGAGAGAGAGAGAGAGAGAGAGAGAGAGAGAGAGAGAGAGAGAGAGAGAGAGAGAAGAGAGAGAGAGAGAGAGAGAGAGAGAGAGAGAGAGAGAGAGAGAGAGAGAGAGAGAGAGAGAGAGAGAGAGAGAGAGAGAGAGAGAGAGCAGAGAGAGAGGAGAGAGAGAGAGAGAGAGAGAGACGTTGGCCCGAGGCACCATCCCTCCACCAATCTCCCTACTTTAAAGACAAGCTGGTAGCCTACAGGAGGGGCGCATTTGGAGGGCTCGAATGGTCACGATCTGGGAGGCAGAATTCAGCTGTTTTTTTGTTTTTTCACACACCGAGCTTGCATGAAGCTTTCCACAGTTTTACTATGCTGTGTTTGAAGGTTACAGGAGAAAATAGGGCGCTTTTACATCATCAGCAACTAACTAAAGTCTGAGCTCTATGCTGTTCTCATTAGAAAACAGAAGCTTAGAATGCATAAACCAAGTTTTTATGCAAAAATTACATTCTACTACTGTTTTTTGCAGTAAGAAATGCTTTAGGGTGTTATTGAGTTTGCGTAATCTTCCATTTGTATTAACAAATGCATAAGCAATAATTCTTTTACAGATTACAAACACTAGATTTCATTCTGGCTAGAAAGGGGTAGATGCTGCCCAAATCTTCCCAAACCCACAAATTTGCAGATTGCCTTTCCTTAGCCACATGATAGGCGTTCCTGTAATCCCGACCATTCAGAGAATGGCCTTACTGGCTCACACTAACCTGCAAATCACGATCAGTTTGCCGAAAAATACAGCCTAAACCTGGTAAATCCAATAGAAACCTCATGCAAATCTTGTAAAAAGCCACCAACACACACAACCAATGATTAGTCTTTTTTTGTGCTTCTTTTCTGCTTTCCACAGATTCAAGCCAAAACTGGCTCAATAAAAAACAAAAGGCAGCCAACAAAACCCTCTAAATCATTGTTTAACAAACCAAAAGCCATAAAAACCAGCATTCACTCTAATTGATCCCGTTGCTAACAGAAAAGTGTCTCTAAAAAAGTAAATGACAACACAAGTGAATTGAAAACCGGAAATTTACTTCCTGAAAACCAATATGAAGTGTCCTAAAAATCGAACCGATTGTATACTTGGTAGTGCACTTACCACACAACCGATTACACTTCAAACAAGGAAATCTACGGGAAGCATAACTCGCACTTTCACCACTTCGTTGCATACTCCATTGAATTCCCGAAAAAGTGTCAAGATTCCAAATCACATAATGGAAAAATCCCCACAATTTGAGATTTCTCTTGAACACAAATCAATGGCAAAAACGTGCTCAGAATTGGCTCTGATACCAATATAAAGTCCTCAATCCAAGGATCTTATTCTAAGCATGCGAATCACAAGCCACACAAGGGAACCTGATGGTGGACAAACCAACCCAACCAAACCTAGATCGAACGGATCTAGCCCCCAAGCTATGGATCAATCACTCATAGAGGAATGAGGCATCACACCAGTAGCATCCTGCCACCGGTCATGCTATCAAGCATACATTAGTGAGAGCCCAATAGGTATACTTATACCCTCCAAGGCCCATGCACCACTAGTAGTGCATTGTGACACCTCACTGTTGGAGTAAACTCTGATCTGTTTTTAGTTTCTTGCATGAAATCGATGTAGCTTTCATAATTAGGTGTTTTCCCTTCATGAAGAGGTGATGCTAACAAATGGTGAAAACTTGCTTTGGGATATGAAATTTGGTTTCTGTAAAGCACCTATAAAGCACATCTAAACAAGCTTCTCTACTATATAAATGGAGTCAATTTTTTTGGCAATGTTTCTAGTTCGTGTTTGCAAAGAAAAAAAGTACAATTCTGCTTTTAACTAGGCATGTTCTACTTTTAACTAGGCACGATTCTACTTGAAAACCTACAAATTCATCTTTCTGATACTGGAAATCAGCAAGAAAATCAACAACTGACAATACTTGTTGAATCTATGTTAGAAAACAAAAACTGCCTAGTTGTACCCCTCGCAAACTAACAACGCCTCCCTTCTTGGCCGCATCTCATGCGTTTTCCGCCTCCCTGTCATGCATGTACATCTCTCTCTCTCTCTCTCTCTCTCTCTCTCTCTCTCTCTCTCTCTCTCTCTCTCTCTCATGAATGGTACCTAATTATAATTTACTACACTTGGAATTATAGCAATGTTGGGTATATGGTCCCTTTAAGTTTCTAAGGCGGGAACCTTGCCTAATTTCAAAAATAGACCTCTACTTGTATTAGAGAAAATTTTGATGGTCAAGATCGTCCATATCATCCTACGGCCAAGATTGGTTGCCCTCTCTACAAGTCACCAAATGGATGTTACCACTTAGCCTTATCACCTACATGAGACTTCACCTATATAAAGGGTGGCACACTCCATTTTTCACCACTCTTCTTCTCTCTTTTCTCTTTTTGTCTTTGGCAAAGCAAGCTTGGGAATACATCACCCAACTATTATCGATTGGATAGTGATCTGCAATACTACCAATAAGTGGTTTCTACACTTGTCCTCTTATGCACATGAAAAGCATTAAATGATATTATTCTGTCACAGATTGTCTCACTACCATCAGCCCTAGAGCGCGGCCCGTACATCATCTTTTTGGCATTACACTTTGCTGTTTTTCCACATAATGCAATGGTTTTTTCATTCTGTCCATCGTGGATCAGATAGGACATAAATCCGCTAGTAGCAGCGATGCATTGATGGCCCATCACTATGGATTACTGGCATAAACATCTTGCTTTGTGAGTGATAGCAATCTGAAATTTGCCCATCGCTGGCCAGATACATCTCTTTATGTGTTAAATAGTTTGTTATGTAAGCAAGTAACATAGCATATTTAAGCTATTGATATGGAACTGGACATCGATTGGCCATCTCAAAACACACTTTTTTAATAGTAGTATTGACTACAGTTTGGTTGAATACTTGGTTTGGAGTCCATCACTGCTGTCCAACGATGAACAACCAACTCTTTTGCTAAAATATGTCCTCTTGTCAAGAAGAGTTCTTAGAAATGAATGAATATTGATAAAACATGCTACCATCTATGTCTTCTACAACATAGTTGTGACTCATTTGGGATATTAGAGTCCTATCATTGCATTCTTAAAGAACTTCGGAAGACAACAAGCAAAGTTATGTATAAAACTTTCACTCTTTAGTTTCAAGTCAATGTGAGATGAATGTGATACTTCACAATCTATCATCAAAGCTTAAGTGAGTAGAATTTGAAGGAAATTGGGTTGTAATAATAACACCCTGCTCGGGCTTGTGAAAACTCAATGCTATACATAGATTTGGATCCGTCATAAGTCATTTTTTTAAAGACATTCACGAGCAAACATGACCTCTTCACAAGATTCACTTGCGACTACTATTTAGGTTGGTGCTTCTTACATATCTCGGTTGCTTTTACGCAAATGGCAAATACACTTCAAATAAATAAGTCGGCATTGAAAAAAGCTACTAACGACATTTGTACTTTTTGGAAGGTCGACATGTCTCTTGCTTCATTAAGCATTGCCTTAATATATAGAATCATTGCTTGTCGAAGGTACTATTGTAACCCTCAATCATGGTAATGATATTCTTAGCATATTAGGGATTGATAACCCAAAAAGTTCTTAGAAGCACAAGGAGTTGTGCGAGAGCTTCCACATTCATAGGGATTGGAATGACATGGATTTGCGCTAATCCTAGTGTGAATGATAGGTTACGAACTCTATCGTTTATGCATACATGTATTGCATTGTATTGTATTTTTAAGACATGATTTGGGTTTAAGATAAGTAAAACAATAAGATAGCTTGCGGACTCTTGGAAAGCATAGATATGCTCAAGAAGTTACAAGAATCGTACATTACCTGTTTGTTCTACGACACGTACGAGTGTTGGTAGGGCATGGATTTGCCCCATACACTTATGTACTGGTCCAAGTTACTTACTTGTTTGTGATTTGCTACATATTTTGTACAGCTTGTTTTCAAATGCATAATGATTTATTAAATTGAAAGATAAGGACCAAAACCATTATACTGATCAGCATGGCAGTCACCCTAATATGGTAAGGATATGGTTCGGCCTATCGCTATAAGCAACTTTTAGTAAGGGAAGATTGGACTATGAAATTTTTTTTTACACTACATGTTGATAAGTTAAGTACACTTATGTTTTACATGGATAACAACTGACATTCAACATTGACACATGTCTTCCTAACTGTGCTAACTTGTGCAGTTTTGTGTGGTGGGATGGTGGCAGGTACCAGCTAGATGTCTTTTGAAATAGGTTTTGCTTTACGGTGCTTTATGAGTACTGTATACTTTTCAGCTATGTTTTTCCTTGTTGGTTTATAAATAAAGGGTTTTAAAAGGTTCGGTCTGGACTTGTCATGAGGAGCTTTGTTTTGTTAATCTCTCTCTCTCTCTCTCTCTCTCTCTCTCTCTCTCTCTCTCTCTCTCTCTCTCTCTCTCTCTCTCTCTCTCTCTCTCTCTCTCTCTCTCTCTCTCTCTCTCTCTCTCTCTCTCTCTCTCTCTCTCTCTCTCTCTCTCATTGATGGTTCTTTGCCTTATAATGCTCCGCTACTCTACACACACTGTTACGACAACACATGCCGATCGGAACTTCAAGAAAAGGTCCTACACCCACAACCATATTAGACCTTCCCTTTGTATTAAAAAAAAAAAAACCCTTTTTTAGTTATGTGCTTTACAAAGCTTTTTAAGCTTAGCCACAACTTATGGATACACAAAATTGTGATAATTGTTTACCAAGAAGCTCTTCTTTGGACAACGCCCTAACAGCTTTCCTTTCATTGCGATCTTCACACGGTAAGAGACTTACACATACTCTACTTTTGCTATGAATCTTCGACATAGATTCAACAATGAACTACAAGCCTTTTCTATTCCTTGTTTAGTTAGCATTGTGGTTTTCTTTCACTACTTATGTAGTGTTGGATCATGGCTTCAATATATGTTTGAATGTGTAAAAAAATAGCCCTTGATGCTCGTTGTCCAACGATGGATTGGTGGGCACTTTCTACAAAAAAAAATTTCACTTTTCATGCTAGCATAGCAGCGATGAAGCACATCCATTTATGTAGCTCATTATATGAAAATTTATGCATTATGTCCAACGATGGATGATAGAATACATGTACTAATTTTTGGCTTAAAAATAGGAATGTTAGCACCTACATGGACTGTACATACATAGCATACGTTATCACCTCTTCCATAAAATTGAAGTTTCTTACAAGCAATGCTTTGTCTTTCGATAAAGTAACAACACATCTGCATTAAAGGTTCATCTCCTCTTTGAATATGTGGCATTTTTGTGTGAGGATCTACACTTTTGTCCGATTTTTACCTACGACAAACTACTTCACTCGGTTCAGTTCAAGTTCGAACCGAGTGAAGTAGTTTGTCGTAGGTAAATATCGGACAAAACAAGTGCCTAAACAAGTATTCGTTCTAATTACAATTCGGAAGTGGGCTTGCTTTATGGTATATAACGAGAGCATTATGTATTGATTTTTCTTAAAGATAACACACACTTCATGGGAATAACATGGCATCCTCTTAGGATAATATGTCGACAATCATCTAGGTATGAGTATTTTCAATGAAGTCAATTCACGCATAAGCCACGTATATTACAAATACGCTTTGTGACAATTATTCAAAAAGAGGATTTATCCTTTTCTAGATTTACTCTGTGTAAATAATGGTTCATTAATACACTTCGAGAATGTTGATGGTTTATCATATACCTTACCATTTAACTACACTTTCAAACTTTGAGAACATAATTAGGTTTGCTTGATTATGACTAACTGCAAAAGTACTACCCTACACCGTTTTTAAGAATACATACCCAAATCCAAAATTTATGTTTTCAAAATTCAGCCTGCTAATAGAGCACTTCTGATTGAAACATTCTAATCAAATTGGTTTTTAATAGGATTGAATTCCTACTCATTCTTTTCTTTTTATAAATCGGTCACTCAAGGAAGGTTAGGGCGAGACCTACATTCCTTTGAGGGACCAGAAAGATAACAGAAAGCACCAATAAAACATGAGTTCGAATTTGTACTATGAAGTTGAAATTTGGAAGAATTTCCAAGAACTTCGATAGTGCCCATGAGTTTGCCTCAAATGTATAGAGATTTTACAAATCTCTGTGATGTTGGAATTTGATGCTCAGCCTCAAATCCATTCAAGAATGAGCATCCTGAAAAACCAGAAACAGAAGGCTCGAATTTTTGAACAGAGGATCGAAAAATTCAGGATTGAATTTTTCCTAGAATTCTTCGATACCGGATCGACTCGAAAATTCTATATTTTTTGAGTCAGTATTTTTCGAGTCATTGTACATTTTTTGATATTTGTAAATTTTGACATTGTCGGTCTAAAATCCCTGACCCAACGACTTCGCGTGGACAGTCCGCCCATTTTGTATATGCATTAATTGTAATGAGGCGATTGTAATAACTGCAACAAAAGGTAGTTGTAGATATTTTGTAGGATATCAGTCCTAGAATCTTCATCAGAAAACTTCTTCTGATTATTCGAGTTTCTGTAATCAGAGTTACATGCTCAACGACTATAAGCTGGAGTTATCACTTCAAGCATTGTACTCACTGTTTGATTTTAATCAGAGTGCAAATTTTCAGTCCAACTACTGTATCGTTTCATTGTGCATTTGTTTGAATCATTTAATTTGAATATTCTACTGTTGTTTGTGGCATTTTTGATCCTACACGCACCCGTTCGAGCTTTCGCTGACTAATCTCTCGATTTTTGACATGATATCAGAGTGGGCAGTTCAGTAATCTACATTTCATTATGGATTATCAAGTCTTGTCTCTATCAAGACGTTGTTCTAGCAAGCGCGCAGCCAACAGTTCCTTGAAATCGTTGTTTCTACCAATAATCTTGCTCAACCAGAATGGATTCATCTACTAGTTCTTCTCTAATTGACAGACTTGATGGGAGTAACTACCATCTCCGAAAATTCAAAATGAAAATCATACTACTAGCCAAGGAATTGTGGACATTGTTGATGGCACCATAAGTTAAACTGAAGGTGATGCAACCACTATCACCAATGGAGGCTGAAAGATGGCAAGGCTTTTGCCATGATCACTCTCAACATCAAAGACAATCAAATCAGTCACATAAGAGCTGTTCAAACTACTAAGGATGCATGGGGCATCCTAGCAACACTCTACGATATCAGGGACGTCTCCTCTAAACTCCATTTGAGGAAGAAATTTTCACCTTGAGAATGTATGAAGCAACAACTGTTTCGAGCCATATCAACACTTTTCAAAACCTTATGGAGTAGATGACTACAACTGGCTCTATAAGATGGATGACAAAAGCACAAAATTGATTTTCGTTGGCTATTCCCCAGATCACAAGACATACAAGCTCTACGATCTGGAAACAGAGAAATCATTCATGAGCAAAGATGGCATTTTTGTGGAAGATTGATTTATCAACCACAAGGCGAAAGCTCAGAAAATTGTAAACGGATCTAGACATCAAGTGAACGGTATTGGTTCACTATGGCTCAACACCAATGGCAGAGACAGACAACTCGAAGACGTTCTGTTCGTGCCTACTCTGCAATAAGACTTGCTCTCTGTAGCAAGAATAGCAGATGCAGGGATGAGTGTGACGTTTTCTAACGAAGCATGCAACGTGATTGATGCCAGTACCAGTATTCTCATCGCTCAAGGCAGAAGGAAAGGGAACCTATATTATCTGAAGTTACGCCTACCTACAGATCAGGTGCATCAGACTCATGACGACTTGCTAGACACTCTGTGGCACAGAAGACTCTGCCACATGAACTCAATGGCACTTTACCAGGCAAGCCATCATGGAACGATAACAGGGGTCAGCATCTCAAATGCAACCAATTCGACCACTTGTGATGCATGTTTGAAGGGCAAGATGTCACGCACGCCATTCATCAAAGACTCCTACAGAATGACAAAGATTCTGGAGCTAGTGCACTATGACATCTGTGGACCATTCAACGTGATCTCAGTAGGAGGTTCAAAGTATTACTTAACCTTCATTGATGATAATAGCAAATTTGTCAGAGTGTATTTCATTCAGTATAAATCTGAAGCACTTGATAAATTTACAGAATATGTGAATTGGACAGAAAGATGCACAGGCAGCAAAGTGAAACAGATTAGAACAGATCGAGGTGGCGAATACATCTCGAATCGCTTCACAGGACCTGATGGAAGCAGCCAGATGCATGATGGCCTACTCGAAAACTCCAAGGGCACTGTGGGCTGAAGCAGTAGCTACAGCCGCATACATCCAAACAAAATAGGCAAGTCTGGTGTTCCTCACATGACACCACATGAACTATGGTGGGGTAGAAAGCCCAACCTGTCTCACGTCAAAATCTTTGGCTATGCAGCTTATGCACATATTTCTGATAAGCTTCAAAAGAAGCTTGATGAGAAAGCCGAGTAGGGATTCCTGGTAGGTTATGACAACAACTCGTCATACTACAGAGTCTACATGCCAGACACGAACACTGTGAAAACAATGAGAGATGTCAGATTCAATGAGAGCAGGACAATGGCCAATAACGATCCTGTCAGTTACGAAGTTCTGGAGAGACAATACTATGACATGTTGCCAACGACAGAGGGAGCAGAGTACGAACACGAAAACAAATATTTTTGAGTCATCTCCCATTTGAGCGACGAATCTGACGAAGAAAGATTCGAGAGGCAACCTGCTGTCGCGGTTCCTGTAAACCAAAATGGTTCCGGACCAAGCAGAGTAGACAAGGGCAAAGGCATAGCTGTTCCAGGAGGATCTCCAGAAGGTCGACAAGACCACAAAGAGCACCAGCAAGATATGTGTCAGGCAGCTCAGCTTCCACATCAGAAGAGTTCTGAGGGTTCAGTGACGAACCACAGACTTTCGAGGAGGCGATTGAAGGTCCAGAAAAGGACAGATGGATCCAAGCCATGAACGAAGAGATGGAGTCCATGAGGAAGAACTAGGTATGGACGTTGGAGCCATTACCACATAAGCACAAGATTGTCAAATGCAAATGGGTCTTCAAGCTCAAATACGGACCAGACGGGAATGTAATGAAATACAAGGCAAGACTGGTAGCGAAAGGTTTCTCTCGGAGATATGGTATTGACTACTCTGAAACCTTCTCTCCTGTCGTCAAACATTCATCCCTACGTCTGTTATTTGCATATGCAGCAGCTTATGACCTCAGGATCCACATTGTGGACGAGAAGACAGCCTTCTTGCATGGCGAATTAGACGAAGAGGTCTACATGGATCAACCCCTAGGATATGTCTCGAATTCACTTCCTGACTATGCATGCAGAATGCATAGAAGCATCTACGGTCTGAAACAATCAGCCCGACAATGGTACAAGAAGAAAGATCAAGTCCTGAAATCATGATTCAAGCCTCTGTTGGTTGATTCCAATGTATATGTCAGAGTTACAGATAGGTAGATCATCATTGTGGCTGTATACGTGGACAACACTCTGATACTATGCAGGAGTGAGCAGCTAATTGTTGAAGTAAAGGCAGACATATCAAAACATTTCAAGATCGTGGATCTGGGAGAAGCCAGGTATTACCTAGGCTTGCAAATTGAGGGACTACGAGGGAGGTAAGTTATACCTTCACCAGTTCAGATACACCCAGAAGATCCTAGAGGACTTTGGGATGCTGAACTGCAAAGGAGTGAACACTCCAATGCTCATAGGGATGGTGTTGATGAATGATGACTGTCCAAAGACTGAGGAAGAGAGAGAACAGATGCAGCTCACACCTTACAGGAAGCTGATAGGATCACTGATGTACCTTGTTGACAACACGCGTCCTGATATTTCTTAAGCAGTATTCAAGATGAGCCAATTCTGCATGAATCCAGGCTCGACACATTGGAAGATTGCAAAACAAATTTTGCAATATCTTCAATTAACGAGGGATTATGGCTTCTGTTATTGTCGTGGTGCAGGTTTCAGGATACTTTCCTCAGCGATGCCAACTGGGCATCTCTCAAGGACGACTGTAAAAGTGTCTCGGGAGGATGCACCATCGCATCAGGAGCAGCAGTTCTCTGGGTCAGCAAGAAGCAGACCGATGTAGCCCAGTCATCCTGCGAAGTAGAATATGTTGCAGCAGCAAAGATGGCCAACGACATAATCTGGCTAAGGCAGTTCCTGGAAGGATTGGGCGAAACAAGGAACAAGCCCCTGGTCTTGCAGATGGACAACACCTCTACAATACACCTGACGAAAGATCTCGTATTCCATTCCAAAATGAAACACATTGCGATCAAGTACCACTTGATCAGGGATCTAATTGAGAAAAAGATGCTACAGACCACCTTCATCAGAACGAGAGACATGGTTGCTGACATCTTCACTAAAGCCCTGGACAAAGGACTCTTTGAGAGACAAAGGAGCAGTCTCAGGATCGTAAAGCTATCACTCTTTGAGAGGGAGCTGAAGAAACGAAACGTTTCTAATTACAAAGCCTTGTTAGCTTTCAGCCCACAGCCCGACAAAGACATTCGCGAACTCAAAGATCTGGAGACACGAAGCACGAAAAGTTTCACGAACACGAAAGTCAAAGGAAACGAAAACGAACGGTTCGCGAACACAAAAGATTCACGAACGAGAATCTTTTGCGGTCCAATACGAGAAAAGGCAAACAACCAAAATGAAACCAATGACGGAAACGAAACCTTCTCCTGCCCTCCACGCTCCAAAGAGTACCAACAATATCATGCAAGTAACCAGAAGTACAGATATCTGATCTGATGATATGATGTCAGCAGATACATTTTAGGTCGTAGCTAATCTGCCACTCTTGCAATTCCCTGATTAGTTGTAGATGCTTAATCACTCTAATCTTAGATTTACATAGAGCGACCATACTTACTGGATGATACTTGACATATAGATCAACATAATACACATACAGTGTAAGGTAGTAGTCTGATGCTAGTAGGCAATCAAGACGAAATACAGACAACAAGTTCGCCTACATGCGAGACGAGCTCTGTGATCAGGATCCATAGAGATCCAACTGCCCGCTAGTAAAGCGAGACGGTTACTCATGAGAGAACCGTGTTTCTCTCACGCCAACGCATTGCGTGGATTTGCATGCAGTGCTTGAAGAAATCAGAGGAAGATCAATATAGATGATTTTTCCTGTTGTGTCTAATCTCGAATGCAAATGCTTCTGCTGTTAATCGTGTGTCTGTGTTTTCTTGTTCATTTTGATTCCGCACCTTGGTTGGAACTATGTTGAATGCTGCATTACTTTCATAAACATAGATCAGCAGTGCCTGACCACATTCTGGAGGATTGTAGGAGTGATTCAACTGGTAGTGTCCAGCGATCGCATCTGAACTCCATCCGAATCCAAAGACGATCGTGGTTCCATCGCAAAAGCTTCGCGACTGCGAAATCCAAATCGAGATCCATGAACCTTATCACAGGCTGGCTTAGATTATTATCATACTAGGTTTATCCATCTCATATCTCACAACAGACTCATACGACTATAAGAAATTACACTATCGACAAAGCGTTAATGTTCATTCTTAAACAACGAGCAATGTTTAGTTCTTAGCGATTCAAACTTGTACGGTAGTAAGAACTAAACAAGGATCAAAGAGCTCGATCAACTTGATTCATCTATTGTGTACAGTAGAAGGCTCAGAGTTACATACACTCTCAACAATAAAACAAAGGAAGACGCAAACTCTCGATGATGAATTACAATAAAAATGAGATACATGTAGAAACATGTATGAGTTCGACACACCCCTTTAACAGGATGGTGTGACGTTCTACATAGTATAAGCTTTTGATTATACATGTATAGTCACAATTGTAGAATGAGTCGTGAATGCTCTGACTGAATTATAGAATATTCGGGACTAGGACAGTGTCACTTCATTTGTTCTTCCATTAAAGTGCATTTCTTCATAGGGTCTCGGACATAAGGCCTTCAACATGTATTTCTTCATATAATGGTTCATTAGTCTTCTTATGTATTTGAATTCGGTTAAGTAAAGTCTCATATACTTTATGACTATCACATGGCCCCCTCCTCAAATGTGAAGTGCCCTCGCAAACATTGAGGTTTGAACATATCCTAAATAACACAGATATTTATTCATTCAAAAGAAACATTCAGCATTCCATAAAGAATCTCGAACACAACAAAGAAAGATATTTCTTCAATGAATAGAATCAAATGTATTTACAATGTCTTTATTCTGGTGCATTATACAATCTTGCAGATAATAATGCATCGAGCTCAATTTGTCGAGCTCGTTTAAGTTTTTGGGCCTCTGTATATTGACCAATTACTCGGTTTCCATAAGCCGCTAGCTTTATTCGTCCTTAGCTTTTATGGGGATGACTTCCTTTCAGCAGCTGAGCGTCGAGTCGTAGATCCTTGCAAGTAGAGACTCTGCATAGCATTGAGTGCTTTGGCGATGATATTGCCCATGCCCTCCAATGAATAAGTCATGAATCAATGATGCTCCTTGTGTAATTCCCGAGCTTTTATGTTACAGGTGATATTCTCGTAATGAGTGTGATAATTTGTCTCCCAATCTATACAAAATTCCATAAGTCACGATATGATACATCAATATCTTGGGGCAAATTCTGTCTCTCGAACTGTACAAAATTTGGAACTTTTGATGGTTGGAATAAGTCGAATTGACTTCGTTGCCTCCAACTGTCTTTTTGTCTCTCTAAATAATCATAAAATTGTAATTCCTTCAAGTGAATGTATTCTAATGCATACAATAATTGACAGCCCATATACAATTCGAAAGGGATTTATATAGAAAATTTCACTTGGAGTATTGCCCAGCTCAAACATCCTTTGAGTTTTGTGTCGAGCTTATTCCAAAGAATTAAAAAATCCTCCTTTTCCCAAGGAGTTTCCTAGTCAACCCAACTGTAGCCCATTAAGCCTGGCATCCCAACATAATCCACATGCCATTAGAGTGATATACCTTATCGAACTGAACTGCTTCGATTTTGTAGATCTTGTACGCTTCGCCTTCTTCGGGGGGAGCTGCTACCTGCTTTGCGTAGATGGCGTCCTTCATCTCGAACTTTATGTCTCCATCTCCCTTGAGAATTTGTCGTTCTCGACGAGGGCGTTGACATACTCTGAGTGAGTCTCGAGTCCTCCGTAGTCTTTATTTACATGTGCTGGGGCAGAGCCGGTGTCGACGTCCTTCTTATTCAATCTCATGATATTCTTCATCAGGCTTTCAATGTTCTTTTGCGCTTGTACATACTCCGAGTGTGCAGACGGCCCCGGACAAGATACAGTTGTTGATTCTGGCATATTTTCCTTGAGATCGAACAGCTCATCAAGTATTATATCCTTATCTTTGTACAATGGGTCAAGCAATTCCTTTCGGAATGCCTCCTACAGGGACTCCTGTACATTATTCCACTTTTTCAAGCTCGACCTTCATCTTTAAAAAATTTAACTTGGCCTTGGTTTCAACCTTCTCATGAATGGCCAGCAGGGTATCATATTGGGACTGCAGCTGGTTGTTCTCTTGAATTAGCTTCTTCTGCTCCAGCTGCTCCACCTTTTTTATTTGATCTTGCAGGTAGATGTCCCTCTGTTGAAGGAAACCCATAAAAATGTTTTTCTGCATTAGTCATTTTCTCGAACATACTAGGATTGAATTCATAGCCCTTGTCCTGATCTGATTTTTTCCCAGAATCCTTTGTATCCACCTAAGGGTTGAGCTCATCTTGTATGTCATGCTGCTGCTCAGCCTCCTTATTGTCATCTCCCAGCATCGAGTCAAGATCTTCCTACTTGTTGTTAGCTCCGTCAGTAAGATCGACCGAAGCATCGACTTCCATTCTTGCAGGTTATTCTGATGTTGACTCTAGCCCTACCATCTTCTTTGTTGTATCGGCCTTTGCTGGAGTGTCATCCTCAATGGAAATGACCATATCCTCCTCCTCTACAATTGGAGGTAGAACTCTCCTCTGTTGCATCATGGGCAGCTCTTTGTCATTTAACAATTGATGATGATGGCACAAATTGCCAATCTAAGCTCCCAGTTCCGCATATTTTCCATGTTCACAGACCTATGAAAGGCCTTGAATGCAATAGGGAAAAAATTTACTAGTTCACCTTTGAGAGCATGAACCAAGTAACCAATGTTGGTTACTGCAATTGTGGAATCAACATCTGTAACGAACACTGCTTGGTTGGCAAAACAGCACGGATTGCGGAACACAGAGTCAACGATCATGGAGATCTTGTACCCTTTTGTCATTGTGAGAAGCTTCTCTTGAATAGAGTCGCTTCATCCAAATCTTCTCTGGATAACGATGGGGTAGTCCCATCCTTTCGTAGGCCTTGGTAGGCCCAGGGCGTCTGCATAAACGTCTTTTGTGATGAGAAAATCTGCGTCCCTCACCTTCACTTTGATGTCGTCGTCTGTGACTTGCTGAATCCCGGCCACAAACTCATTGCATACAAACGATGGATCAACAAGCCCCCCAATCTACATGTTTTCACCATAGTTCTGATTGCATCAATGTTGATGGGGCTACGAACCTTCCAATTCACTGAAGTTGAATCACTGCTGGTTGAGGCCATGGTTTCCTATAAAACAAATTTACAACAAAACAACAAAAGCGCAAAGACAAATTACAATGAAACAGTAACACAGTTCAACGTCAATTAAGCTCACAGATGAAGTAAGCTCAAATCACAGACGAAGTAAGCTTAGATCACAGGTGAAAGAAGCTCAGATCACGGATGAAGTGAGAAATAAGCTCGGATCACGGATGAAGTGAGTTCAGATCACGTAATGGATACTGTGGCATATTATGCCCATTTTTAAATAAATTAAAAACCAGAAAATGCATGCATTTTTTTCAAAGGCTGATTTTGCTTTTTTTTTCTTCTGCCTCTCTGTGGCCGTTCGTACCGATCCCATACAACTGCCACATGGCACATTTTGTGTTGGTCAGTCAAAGTCAAACCTGCCTATTATGCTTCTTAATGTGATTCTTAAACGCAATGGAAGGAGCCGGGCAAAGGCCATTCTGCCCAGTTCGGCTTTTCAAAAAAATTTAGGCTCAGCCCCTCCGTGCCTCGCCCAAATTTTTTTGGAAATCCTTACCGGGCAAAATGGCTTCTGCCCGACTCCTTCCATAATACTGATGAAGTAACCCAAGATCACAAAGAGAAACCTTATAGTTATTCCTTGAATGAAAAGGCATCATGAGCGTGTTGTTAAAATTTACCCAAAAACCAGAACAGAGTGCTGGAATAAATGCTGATATACACATGAAATGGACACATTTTTACCAAACTAAATTTTTTTGTGGCTGGCGGCTAGTATTCGCACAACTACAAATGATTCATGGTGATGAAAAACAAGGCATTGTCATTAATAGTAAGTCAACGATGAACTTCAATATAAATTTGTGAGTAGAGAAAAATATCGAATAGTTGCGTTCCGATTAAAAGTCAGATTGATTCATTAATGGATTAACCCTTTCACTAAGTAGCTATTGAATATTTATACACAATAGCTGTAGAATTACAAGAATGCTTAATTGATACATTTACAAATTGGATTAAGTCACTACGTGATGTCAACAGTCGCTATTGGACAAAATCTATTTTGTTGGAAATTCTACGGAAATCATGAGGTCGTGAAACTAGATAGTCTAAATGTCGAGTCATGGTCGAGTTGAAGAGTAGTCGAGTCAACTTCGATAGTTCGACTTGATAGTGCCTTCGTCACTTTGACTCGATAGTGTCGACACCTGTTGTTTATTCCCTTGTATTTCTGCAGACTGTGCAATTGTACAAGTATTTACTTACAACAAATGAATGGTTTAAGAAATTTGTCATTAAAAGTGTAATACTGCAAGACTTGTTGACAAATGTCAATGCTACTATAGATGTCAATGTTAATAAATAGGCTAATGTACCTCATAGTCTAAGTTTAAAAAAGCAATCTTCTTTATATAAGATCTTGGCCCATCTTCTTCTGAAAGATGTCAGTCTCTTCTGCAAGATGTCAGTCTCTTTGATACATGTATTTGCTCAATAATAAGTTTTGTCACTTTTCTTATGTGATCAAGCCTAGTCAATTGAAAACCTAAAATGAACTTTTTATAAACTCTAGGAGTTCAAATGTTTGTGATTCGTAAATTTTGTGGCTTTGCTTATCCCCAGTGAAAGATATTGCCAAGACGTCTCCTCTATACATTTGTTGTGAATGTAACACTCTCTTACATTTATAATATGTTTTATACATATACTTCTGGTAGTAATGGTAGACTACCTTGCATGTGTAATTTTTACAAAACATTACATTTTCCATCACGTAAATACATGAATATTCATTTTTTCAAGTTATAGCTCAATACATGCTTTGTGTTTTTTTCATACATGTAAATAAATAATTTTTTTTTAAGTCCAAAAAATAACTGTGATAGCAACACTTTCTCACAAATGCATCCTTTAGTAAATTGCATTTGTGAATATACTAGTTGGACTTCATTCTATATATGAGTCCTTCATGTTGAAAAACATGTTCTTAGGATCTAATAGTGTCCAAAAAGTACATTCAAGCATTGAAGATTGCACATTCAAGAAACATCAAGACTAGCACCTATAATTGATGCTAGAATCTTCCTAGATTGGCAATTGCTTCATTAACACTCTCATTCACACAAAAATAATTATTATGAGGACCTGATACAGGTGTGGACAACAAACATAATGTATTAGCTTCATATCGTTACATAATGATCATAGATCATGCAAGGATTCATCACACAACTCTCCCTTAAATTCCAAGACTACAAAATGTCACCCAATCTCGCTTCTCTCAAAAATGTATACTTTTATCCATCTCATATCTAAGGATTAGGGCTTTATAACATTAGGAATAGACCTAAACATAGCCTCCAATGCCTTATCCAAGCATGCATATCCATTTGGTAGGTGAAGTGCCTCACCCCTCCTTTTTTTTTTTTTTTGCATATTTGCTCATCAAAGCTAAGAGAATGAGGTGTTCCTACATTTGGACTACATCATCTAGTTTCTCTCTTCACGTGTATTGTGCTTTCTATGTCCATATATGAGTAGTAGTATATAAAAGAAGTGTACATCTAATCATGGATGTGATCTTGATCATGTACTAGACTAAGGTTATCAATCTTGTGTAAATCCATGATGCTTTAGGAAGATTGATCCTGATGCATTGTTGTTTGATAATTTACTCCCTAGTTACTTTACATCAACAAGTTTCATGATTCAAGGTCAATTGGATCTTCGCTCTTAGATTTTTTTCTTAGGATATGATACTTTCACATGGTATCAAAGCTTTGGCTACTGCTCAATGCAAAGACAAAGTTCAAGTTTTGGAGGTGAACATAATCATCAAGGGGATAATGAAGAGTCGAAGCAACACAAAAACTCTACATGATGGTAATTATCTTTGCAACAAGTTTCTATACATTTTAGCACAAGAGATAACCAACTCTCAAACTCAAGTATACTTTTAGATGGGATACATGAGAAAAAATCAAGTTTTGTGAGTTTGTGCATTTTTCATACTTTAGTGAGGATATGGGTTGTGCTAAGTTTGTTTCAAAAAAAGATTGTTAAGTAAAGCCTTCGTTAGCAAGATAATAAGTGGAATTTTTTAGAGGCTTTGTTTGTACTTGTTATGTCCAAATTTTTCTAGAGGATGTATCTAGGAACAATGTGACAACTACGAAAGTGTCTTTGTACTTTATGATTAATAAAAAAAAAAAGGGTATAGAGGTGTTTTTCTAGGAAAAGAAAAAGAAAGAAGTTGCTATAGCTTGTAGAGCTTTCATCCTTGGTGAGGGGTTTTTTGTAGAGTCAAGTCCTAAGGTTGTTGATCTTATAGATATTAATGAGACAAAGCTAGTAACATGTTCAACACCTAATATAAGGAGTGCATGAAGAGCAAAATATTCTTTTCTACTAACCTTGATGTGGTGACTTCCATGTTTTAGTGTTCTACTCTTGATAGGTGTATGGTGGATTTTGGTATTGACCAAAAAGAGAAAGAAACATATGATCAACAAAGGTTGATGTGATGGACTTAACCTAGCAACCAAAATGTGTTATGTGAGGAATTTTGGTAATCTATCTACTTTTGAAATCTCATCTACTCTTAAGTATGATGCGGAATGAACATTGTCTCTATTTTATGCATGGTGGTGATTATGCCATTTGCCTTCAGTAGTTTGCAAACTTGAGAGAGTAAACACAATATCCTATATTTTCATGATATTTTAAGCACAAAGAGTTGGAAAAACCAGTATGTTACTTCTACTTTTGGTTTTAGAGAAAAATATGTAGAATCTTCAAAGTTGATAAAGATCATTAGTAAATCTAACATGTGTTTCAATTGAGATGTTCCAAGATAATTGTATTTCAATTTCTTAAACCGTCTTATGGATGGATAGATCTCATATGGATAATGGTTACTATCACTTGTGTTGAATATGTTTGGAATAAAAGTCTTGTGTATAATAGAGTGAATCCTTTCTGGAAGGCACTTATTATTGACTTTTCATGATTTAGATATTTTCATGTGTTATCTCTCTAACTAATTTTTATAAGAAATTTGGAAATTTTTTCAGAAAAGGAGTGAAGTGATGAGTAAATTATATTACAGTATTTATCAGTTGCATGGATTTCGGATAAGAGAATTTCTCTAGGGATTGTATGGAACAATCTGGAACTAGAGGTGGTTTGAGATTTGAATTCAGTATAAGTAGTACTAAGTATGATCAAAAGTTACCAATCCTAGCTTGTTTGGGATGTGAGTAAGTTTGATCAAAGAATGTCTATTTTGGATCGACCTGATCTAAGTTGGAGTACTAGGATCTGGGAAGGGTTGATTAAGTGGGAGAAAATTGTCGGTAAGAGATAAGTTGGGTTGGAAAACTTCTCAGTCTCCTAGATATGTTATTCACTCATGAGGAATAGAATTCTTTGGTAGCTGAGTTAGTAGATTCTTAGTGAGATATGAGAGTAACATATGGGAATTTTGGAGGAATCTGTCAAATAAAGACATATGTGTATGTACTGGATCATAGTCAAATTGTTCTCATATGTGACCAATTAATCTTGTATGGATCAACTATGTATTCTTGGTTACTAGGGTTATTTGGTGCACTTAACCTAGTCGATGATCAAGTATTGTGATGGACAATTACTTGCAGAGTTAACAAATCTTGCTAAGAAAGATTTATTTGTTAATTTAGAAATGGTTTGGATAAGAATCTAAATGTGGTGTTATACTATCTGCATCTGGACATTTGAGATTTCTGAATTATTAGCAATTAACTTGAGTAGTTGATTTACTCCTATAAAAAGTTAATTGGTGAAATGGATAGTGTGAAGAGATTCACTGGAAACTATTGGTTTTAAGTTGTATTGCTTGTAAGACGCATGATTTGTGAGTCATTTGGATCCTTCAGTAAAAAAATTATGTGGATATACAAAATTTTTGGTAGAGCAATTCTCAACTGAGAAATAGACTCAATTCATTAGTGATTGTATCCCAGAGAGCTCAATTGGATACTGAATCATAATGGTTCCAAGAATGGTAACTGAATTTTTTGGGATTCAATAAAATTTTGGTTGGATATATACTCTAGTATTCTTTAATGATTAAGTATGGATTTGGATTTCAGTGAATTATAATTGACGAATCATAAGAATCTAACAATTTGTGATTAACGGATCACGAACAGATACCTAATTATTATTAATGAATAGATCCCGACCTATTAAATGAGTTGAGTTTAGATATGTCTTGAAAATCTAAATCTCTTTACTCCAATGTTTTATTGAGACCTATGGATCTCACATGCATTTCTCGTAAAGTAAATTGTTTTCGTTTATGGAGAGTTTTGCTTACTTTAGTGGATAGTATTCTACTACATATTGTAGTCTATAAGTGCTTGTGTATGAGGTTCAGTCTAGATCTCCAAATTTATAGGAGACATGTAAATCTATTGAGATTCAGATGGATTACTGGTTTCTTGCATCAGATGCTAAAAATGGGGGGCTTTTAACTCATTTGAGTAACTACAGTACTCTAGATTGAGTTATAAATGTTTGAGACTTAATAGATCTCCTAGAGATTTTGGTTGATTGAATTGTTGTATCTTGGAATATTTAGATATTCTAAGAATATTTGTCCCAAGAAGCATTATTATCTACAAGGAATTGTGGACAGATTTTAGACTACGACTAAATTGGAATTTTTTCAACTTTCGAACTTGTTCTCTAAAATAAGGAGTTGATTCGCCCAATGATTTCTGTAATTGGAATTACATGAAGGTGATAGCTAATATTTGGATATGATTAACCCATTCAAAAGATTTATAGCTTAGTGTATCTTTGGATTCTGAGTTAGTACTCATGAGTAGAGACGAGCAATTGAAGAATTGTTGCATCACTGAGTAGAGTACTTATTCCAGATGGAAAGATCAAACTGAGGATAATAATTTCTCACAAAGGCTTTGTATGCCCTTGTTTAGCCCTTATTAAGTTCTTTCAAAGGAAAAACAAAAGAGTGTATCTCTTCCCACGGCCGTTACAACCGCTGTTCTTGCTCGTTCCATCCTCACGACGTACCATTGCGTTGGAAACAACATGTTTCATGGCTGCCATAGGTGATCTCGCTGCGCTCTCTTGCATCCATTATCGAAGCTATGCTCACCATTGCTTCAGCAAATCAGTGTTTTAGCTGCAGTTCACGCTTTTTCCATTGTCTTCCACCGGCCCTAAATCCATAACAGATCCATTCATGAGGATTAATCTTGTAGGGCAGAAAACAGCAGATCAGTGACTATTTGCAAAATTCCGGATCAAGCTTCAATAGCCATCGTCAACGCCCATTCACGTTTCACAAATGGATGCCTAGATTGCTGATGGAAAACAAGCAATGGTGATGCTAACACATCCCACAAGCAGCCGAATGCAATGAAAAAATCAGGGTTTTTGAAATTTAGAGACCAGTCATTCCCTTTAAAAGCTTATTTGCATGTTGGATTCATTAAACAAGGTTACACTCTCTAACCTTCTCAAACAGGTTATGGTCTACAAATCAAAGGAAAACTATTTCCTCAGTTATAGACCTAACTTCGTGCATTTATCAGCATGCATAGCTATCACAATCCAACCAAGTCTAACCCATGCTTACCGTTAGAGAAATGATTAATTTGCAGTACTCTATCATGTTCTTAACTTGCATGATTACATGAGGGTCCGTTTTAGAATTAAATTCCAATCCTCTACATGTTGTGATTAGTTTCATAATACCACACTACTAAGGGTTTATTTTTAATGGATAAATTGATTACCATCAATCCATCAATAAACAATTTAGTCTTGCATAAAACCAAATTTTCAAGAACATAATGAACCAAAGCAATTAATCGAATCTCATGAAATTCATTCCAGCATGTTCAAGATATTAGACAAGCAATTTGATCTATACATGTAGACCATGTACATGGACTGGAATCATATAAAGATTTAGGAAATAAAAAATGAATTAAACATTAATTCTAAGCAAACTTAGCCAAATCAATTAAGTAGATGTGCACTCTACCACCAATTTTCCTAACCATGCTTTGATCCGGAATTAGTGAACTCAAATCCAACTTCCCTTGAGAAATGAGCACTAAACTGAGATTTTGCAAATCCAAGCGCTTTCCACTTCCAACCTGACGTAGAGCTCATCTCCTTCCCATCCAAGACTGCATCTTAACCGAGCTCTGATACCAATGTAATGATCATTAGGAAAAACCCCTAAGATGAGGATAGAAAAACACAACAGGAGACATGTAGGAGCAAAACCACCCATCCAAACCTAGATCAATCTTGGATCTAGCCCCCGAGCCATCCATGTGAATGCTCGAGGAAAAGAGAGCTTTTGGTAACCTGAACCAAAAGTTGTCGACGAGAGAATCTCTACCCCAATATATAGAGGGTATAATCATGTGCATGAACTCATGAAACCCCCATGCAATCCAACTATAAATAGGTCACAGTCCCCATGTAGTCCTCATGCATATATTAGTTACATGTACATTTTTTACTTGATTTGGACTATTGTATAAACGATAATATGTTTTGATTGATATAGTTTTTCTTTTCAGCAAACCCACACACTACCCACAAACTACGCCAAATCCCAAAACGTAAAATCTTAAATGATTCAGATGATGGTCATTGTTGACCCTCTAGAATCCAAGACCCTTGTGCAATGATGGAAGAGAGTGAATGGGTGAGAAGGGAGTAGAAGAGATATAATGTGGTGCTACTGAATACAAGCTAAATTTTGCCAAATGCTTGCTCTTATTCATGAGTTCAAGCTTCTTATAATCGGAAAAATCAGTTTGAATGCATTTTTAGTAGATGTCAAAGTGCTCTTTCAATTGTTTTTTTCTTAAATCTTGTGTGCTTGTGCACATTCATGTCCTTAACATAGTATTCTAGCTTTTTTGGAGGACAATTCGAATTTGGAAAGGTTGCCTTAGAATACATGGCTTATTAACATTGCACTTTGGAAAATGTGTGATCTCCTTTGTTGTACTCAATAAAAAATTATGCTTTTTTAGGTGAGTCCCATTCACAATCATTAGAATCATGCATTAACAATATTGTGATTGCAAATTATAAACTTTTTGTTGATCTATCAAGTCCAATTCTTTATATCATTTTCATCTCAACCTTTCTATATATTATAACAAACAGATTTCTCCAATATTCCATTAACATCTTTTGTCTTAGTGTCCTTTTGATAACAAGTGACCTCTCTAGCGTCCAACTATTGGGAGACATTCTCAAAATTTTCAAATGTCTTTCACCTCTCCACTTTTTTGATGTTATGATCCTACAAATGCCATTACCTTCCAGATGACTCCCATACATAATTGAGTATGTTCATAGATTGAGCATTGATTCATTTGGTGCAAAAATGCAAACGAGAAGTGACTAGATATGAGATTGGTACCTTGGATGCAAAGATTCAAGAGTAATTTCACAAGAATTTGTATGTTACTAGGTCCCATGAGCTTGGGACAACTGAACTATAAAAGCTTGCTTTTAGTGTAAATTGTGGTAGAAATTTTGTAAACCCACAATTCGCTCTTTTGAATCAGCTGGAGTACCCAGCAATTGTAGTTTAACGATGATTGGGATGCTCAAAACTCTCTCAAACTACGATTCAAATACAAGCCCTCTAAACTGACTCACCTCTCAATATAAACATCACATCAAACACTTTATACATAGAAAACTAGGACACTAATGGCAACTTTCATCAGCTTAGTACAAAAAAAATCTGTCCTAGCAAATAGAGACAAGATTCAAACACATTCCAGACAATTTTCCTAAAGAGAGATGAGCCAAAAAAAGGTGTTCTTCATGGATTTGGACCACTTCAAAGAGATGTCCTCCAGACGCTAGAAACCTCTTGATCATCGCACAAAAAGATTGGATGCTTGGTTATCCACCAACCCTCATAACTTGAGCCATTCAGAGTATTTTGGACTATCTAAGCACCTCATAAAAGGCCTCACAAAATCTTTCTCTATCTTTGTCATTATTCAATCCATTATAATATTTAGATAAGCTACATGGATCAATGAAGTGAGATGTGGAGCATCAGACACCATCAATGTTCCAAGAGGTTATTTAGACGGTCCAATAACTAGAAAATTTCATATAATGTTTCTACGAGCTTTTCCAGTGAATTATTTTATGTCAATGCATATTGCAAAAATATGACATTCTGCAGAATAATAATAATATTCTGATCTGCTTCATATGAAGATACTTTTGAGTACTTAGCAGATCCAACATGCCACACAAACAGATTTGAGCATGCCACATATAAACACTTTTTGCTTGTTAAACTGGTGTGCAAGCAAAAATCATTTCTTGTTCGGATTCCGACAGGGGTGAGTTCTGCTGTACCTGTTATGCAAAAGATGACACAGTAGCCCCATTTCAAGGTAGACAAACACTGCAGTAAACTAAAAGACCAAATCTTGAAAAGAGGGGACTGTGCAGTATGCGCCAAAGTCAATGGCAGAAGTAGTTACAAAGCTCTAGCTAGGATAACTGAAAAAGGACTCTTCAGAGAGGCAAGGACCCAAGGATATAGTTTGAAGAAAATGAACATAGGGCATAGTTCACGTTACAAGTCATACAGACATTGTAAATAGCATGTGAATTGCTCAGAAAATGGTTCGATCAACAGGGATCGATTGTTCTATTAAACGAAACTGGGTAGATGTACATCTACCATATAATGATGCTGAGGATAGTGTGCAAGCTTCTGTAGATGCCGTCATGGAGGTAGACATCAAGTATCGTCTCCAAGTTCAGGGATGTTGCTGTAGACTCACTAGATTCTCTTAGCTTCAGTCTTGATGCCTTGCCTGGATCATATCTAATGAAACTTAATGGAGGATGTTTGGTGTGCATTAATTTGGTTTTAAAGGGAGTCATTGGATGACAAGTTTTTTGTGTTTTTAGAACTCACCACAGGAATACCCAAATGTATTGGGTTGCACAGCTCCTGTACTTGAGGTTGTACTTCCCATAAAGGTAAAGAGCTCCACGATATTTTCATGATTGTCCAAAACCGCGAGTGTGTGCACATAGGCGCACATGCAAATGTGGACATAAGTGCTCAGGATCAGTGCATTCATATGTGCACACATGTTTGCAGAAGTTAAAAGGACACAGATTGGTCTGAAAGGCAATAAAAGACTACCAATTATTACAAGGGTGGAAGAAAGGACGGAAGAAGTTCAAAATGGTTAGCAGCGCACGACCCGTACACAATAAAAAATAGATTGAGAAAAGTTTGCATTGTTAAAAAGTGTTTGAATGTTGACATGTTGCTATTGTGGGCAGACTTGCATGTGCGAAGATGTATGCACAAGCAGACCTATTTAGAAACTACCACCAAAATAGGCTAACAACATGATCTTTTCTGCAGAGCACTCAAAGAACCATGAAGAAGGGGAACCATCAACAGCAGCAAAGGGCGTATGTGGGCTTGTGCATGCATGTGGGGGTGTGACATCCACACACCCGTACAGTGTACATGTGCGTGTTTGTGTGTGTGAGTATCAATAATTAACGCTTCATCAGACATATAACAATAATTGAGTTCAGATGAAACCAAACTGTAATGAATCACATACTTATTTCAGCAGTTTCGAAGGGATTAACCTGTTCTTTGATTATTTTTCTAAACATTGGTAATAATAAAGAGGTTGGTATCACGATTTCAGACAAATACTTTACAGAGCTAATCATTACTTTCTGCAACCGACCTATTAAGCTGGAGAAGCATATAGTCAAAATTGTCCTAGGCTTGAAGGCCTACCAAAATGATTAGCAAGATCTTCGCATGAGTACTTAGAGCAACTTGTTCATCAAATGGATCAGAAAATAGTCATTAGATAACTACCAGAATAACAAGTTCCCTAAAACATTCATATTCGCTCATGCTGTGACACAATAGAGCAGCATCTCCACTAGCATTGCGGATGTGAGAACTTACGCTTGATGCTTTGCAGAACCGAAAAAAGCTCCATAGATTTCAGACAAATTATTCTATACTTGGTATATTAATGACTACAAAAACTCTCGAGGATCTGTAACGAACCCAGTCAAAGCAGAGGCAGCAGCAGTGTAAGGGGAAGCCAAGTAGATTTGAGCTTCTTTATTCCCCATGCGTCCTGGAAAATTTCTATTTGTTGTTGAGACACAGACCTATCAACCACATTTCACCCACCATAAACCCCAATACAAAGAAACAATGTATGCTGACATCTAAAGTAGATGATTTTGTAGTTTTAAGTAAAAACAACAAATTTTAACAAGACCAAAATAGAGGCTTTTGTGAAAATGTTTCCAAGGCTATACCTGAGCTTCATTCATACGAGCATATGTATCCTTTGGACCACCCAAACAAGCAGCGCAAGAAGGAGCAGCGGGAGTGTCACATCCTGCTTCTTCAAATACCTGTGCGCAGCTCTTGTCACCAGCACCAGGCACTGGGAGCATATATAAATCCACCCACACCTATAATTCAACACCCCAGGTGTTTACTCAAACTTCTCACAATGCATTTCTGCTAAATTATCCCAAATCCCTGTAAATTTACTTCCCAAACACTACAGAAGAGAACCTTGATGCAAAAACACTTCACCAAAGAAAATGCAGTCCCTGGGGAGGTCCTGTAGTAACAATATGCCTAATAACACAAATAAGGTTAAACTCGAAACACAAGGGATCTTGCTTGATAGATTCGAGGAATCTTGGCCGAAATTTTGGGTGGCGGCCAATGGTTTGGGCTGACGGCCAATGATCGTACAAATATGGTGCGGATTTAGGATTAGGCATGTGTGTGTGTGCGTGTGTGTGTGTGTCTACCACCACTTTTCACATGCGTGGCATGCACGTTTCTTACCAAAGCTTATATATCAACTGTCACCACTTTTCACATGCGTGGCGTGCACGTTTCTTACCAAAGCTTATATCAACTATCACCACTTTTCACATGCGTGGCGTGCACGTTTCTTATTTCTTAAAATTAAAATCTAATAGATATACATACTAAATATAAACATTAACCAAAGGATAATATAAACTAAATATATCATTTACTAATGTAGGTATTTTGTGTACATCCCAATCAGCCAAATAAGGGTAAGCATCAATTTAGAAATAAAACATTTACACAAAATTCAAGCTCAGACTTATATGAAATTCAAAATACAAAGTCATTCTTAAGTACCACTGTGTACACCATCAAATCCAACATTGTCTGTACTTTACTCAGTCTCACAATTGACATATCCTTCAAATATAACTTCATATCACTAACAAATTCATCTACATTTATCAATAAAAAATCTCTTTCGAGGAAGAAAATTTTCGCAAAGTTGCTGATAGTACAAATATTGGGTGAATTGCTCTATCACCCAGATAATACTGCATGAATAAACATCATCTCCAAAACAAGATAGCTCCATTATCTCTCGCACAAATATCTTATAGTTTACCACAAACTGCACCATCTGCACAGACAACATACACACACCCTCAATCCCATTGACATACACACACATTTTTGCTGTAGGTTTGTCTCGGCGTGCAGCACTGGACAACACAGACGACATGCAAGCCGGAGCCCGTTCGGCGATACTGGACCACTTCTTGGGAATGCCGAAAAGTGGTCCATTTGTTGTGCCCTAAATGGCGCTCCTTTCGGCATGAAGGACGTTTTCAGGCAAATGACGTCCAAATTGAGCTGCAACTGGTCTAGTGGGTTCGTGCCAAGCCCACGAACCTGTGGCCACCTTCCATCCAAGGTTCTGACATCTCTAGCACGAATCCGACCAGTTTCCGGTCCGACAGGCCTAGGTTTCCTATATTGCTTTTAGGGTTTATGGCTCGGACTCACGTTTCTCTGTGAGTACGGAACCGTTTGGAGCCCGGTTTGCTGCTGCGGGTTTGTCTCGGCGTGCAGCACTGGACAGAACAGACAGCATGCAAAACGGAGCCCGTTCGGCAATATCGGACCACTTCTTGGGAATGCCAAAAAGTAGTTCATTCTTGTGCCCTAATGGCGCCCAACATGAAGGACGTTTTCAGAAAAACGACGTCCAAGTTTAGCTGCACCTGGTCCAGTGGGTTCGTGCCCACGAACCTCTGGCCACTTTCCGTCCGAGGTTCTGACATCTCTAGCATGAATCCGACTAGTTTCCGGTCTGACAGGCCTAGGTTTCCTATATTGCTTTTAGGATTTATGGCTCGGACGCACGTTTCTCTGTGAGTACGGAACCGCGTTTGGAGCCCGGTTTGTTGTTGCGGGTTTGTCTCGGCGTGCAGCATTGGACAGAACAAACAGCATGCAAAACAGAGCCCGTTCGGCAATATCGGACCACTTCTTGGGAATGCCAAAAAGTAGTCCATTCTTGTGCCCTAACGGTGCTCCATCCGGCACGGACGTTTTCAGAAAAACGCCGTTCAAGTTGAGCTGCACCTGGTCCAGTGGGTTCGTGCCAAGCCCACGAACCGAGGTTCTGACATCTCTAGCACGAATCCGACCAGTTTCTGGTTCGACAAGCCTAGGTTTCCTATATTGCTTTTAGGGTTTATGGCTTGGACAAGCCTAGGTTTATCCATAAGTACAGAACCGTTTGGAGCTTGGTTTGTTGCTGCGGGTTTGTCTCGACGTGCAGCACTGGACGGAACAGACGACATGCAAAACAGAGCCCATTCGACGATATCGGACCACTTCTTTGGAATGCCAAAAAGCTAATGGCACTCCATCTGGCACGAAGGACGTTTTCAGAAAAACGACGTCCAAGTTGAGCTGCACCTGGTCCAGTGGGTTCGTGCCAAGCCCACGAACCTGTGACCACCTTCCGTCCGAGGTTTTGACATCTCTAGCACGAATTTGACCAGTCTCCTTTCTCTCACCCTCTTCCATATTTTAGAT
Organism: Diphasiastrum complanatum; assembly: GCA_029204225.1. Lineage (NCBI taxonomy): Eukaryota > Viridiplantae > Streptophyta > Lycopodiopsida > Lycopodiales > Lycopodiaceae > Diphasiastrum > Diphasiastrum complanatum. The sequence continues at coordinate 9,595 of MU834954.1, read as the reverse complement.
TTAGTTTTACCATATCCCTCGGCCCCCACACACACAACACGCAGACACACACACACACACACACACACACACACACACATCTTTTCGTTCCATCTCGATTCCCCTTTCTTCTGTGTTATTCCCCTCTCTTACAATTTCTCACCCCCTCTTAACCTCATTGTAATGGGGGTTGATCGCCCCCAGACCAGTTCATTGCGCACCACGATATCATTTCATATAGTAGTTATGAAACGTCAAGCTTACATTTTCTGAATAGAACTATTCAAAATGGCCCATTTCAGCGTGGCAGTTGTTAGGTAGTCCGGGCGATAGGTCTGACACCATGCCATTTAGCTCTAGGGTTCTCACCTATCCCTCACATTGTATCGCCCACTCTCTTGCTAACGGTTCAGCTTGATTAGGCTGTGAACAATTATGCTATTAACTAGATTAGTTTATGAATGATTAGGTTGTTAGACTCGATTAGATCATGCTCAATTAGGCTTTTAATTCAATAAGGGTTCTAACAAAAGAAACACAAACAGCGTTGTGGTAACATCATCTAAAGATTTGAAGTAATTGTAATTCGAGTAGTAAAAATTAGGGTATTAGGCATTAGGCAATAGGGTTTACGCTTTAGGCATTAGGGATCAGGCATTAGGCTTTAGCTTCAGGTTTTAGGTTTTAGGATTTAGGATTTAGGCATTAGGTTTTAGGCGTTATGATTACACTTTAGGCATTAGCTTTTAGGCATTAGGCATTAGCATTAGGCTTTAGGCATTACCATTCGGGATGTGTGCGTGTGTGTGTGTGTGTGCGCGTGTCTATGTACTATGTAATGGCCCTTTACGGCCCATTCATTTTGTCTTTTTACATCAAAGAGATCTAACGGCTAGATCTTCTTTAAAAGACTTCCGCACTCTGATAACCCTAGAAAATCCTCTCTCTCTCTCTCTCTCTCTCTCTCTCTCTCTCTCTCTCTCTCTCCTTGCTTTTGATGTGTGTTTGTGTGTGTGTGTGTGTGTGTGTGAGAGAGAGAGAGAGAGAGAGAGAGAGAGAGAGAGAGAGAGAGAGAGAGATGGATCTTAGAGAGGGAGGGAGAAGGAGAGTGAGGGAGAGAAAGAGAGGGAGGGAGAGAGACGTTGAATAGGGGAGGTGGAGGCTGGGGGAGAAATCAATATGTATGTATGGGGAGGGGCCCCCATACATGCATCCTCCTCCCCACTTTTTAGTTCAAAAAGTGTATGCATGGGTGAGGGGAGGAGGATGCATGGGGTCCCTCACCCATGCGCAAAAGTGTATGTAAGTTTAATATATATATATATATATATATATATATATAGAGAGAGAGAGAGAGAGAGAGAAGAAGAAGAAGAAGAAGAAGAAGAAGCTTCATTAATGTCTTTTCCATGCCCTCAGGCATATAAGACTAAACAATACATCAAAAACAAGATGGAAACCAAACGGATCAATGCCATCAACTAACAAATTGAAAAAAAAAAAAGATCTAACTAAGAAGAGATTAATAGCCAGGATTATATGGTACATAAACCATATACAAGTTCAACTGGACATCTCTTCAGTTCTCTAACTCTGACTCTAACTCTAAGCTGAAAAACTCCTCATTTCTCTAACTCTGCTACTACGGATTCCACTACCTCTTTAATTCTTTTTTCTACAAAACGTATTATCCCGTCTTTGTAAATGAGATGTTTCCCCAAATCTTTTGCTTTCTGGCGGGCCTGTTTCTGATCTTGTACATGTCTTACCACTGTGACACATCGATAGAGGAAGAGAGAAGCATCTATCTATTTGATTCCAGAGGTAAAATGATCCATTTGCCCTTACTTATGTTTTTATGACCATCTCCATTGAATTGTAATGGCATTCATTTATCCTCTACAACAGGTGACCTGATCGACTTAGACCTATTGTTTTTCATGGAGACTCATGAGAGCCAGAAGCGCGGGCTACCCATCTTTCCATGGTATAGATGGGATTTGGTATATAGACCTGAGACTAGATCAGCTAGTGGCCCAGGTTTTGGAAGGGTGGCTTGTCTCTACAGACAGTCCCTTCATCAGATAGTATGAGTTTATCAAATAGGACGAGCACGCACGATACATCTAGATTCGTATTACTGGACGGGATATTGGCTTGGGCAGGGACATCTTCATCGCTGCATGCTATTTTCCCCCAGAGTCTTCTTCTTTTGTTGAGGAGCTCGGATCACCTTACCTGGACCTCTCATTGGTCATTATCAGATTCTCAAAGCGGGGACATATTTTCCTCACTGGGGATTTTAATGCCAGGACCGCTTCACGACAGACGAAGTTTCATGACACTATAGACCAGCTTCGAGTTCATGCCCTTGACAGCGACAGTATGGGACTCACCAAGATTTATGAGGATGGACCAGGACCTATTACAACATATGGTGAGTAGCTATTATAGTTTGGTGAGGCACATGAGTTAGCCATTTATAATGGCCTATCCTATTGGCCCAATTCTGGCAGCTATACTTGTCACCCTCACAGCGGTGGTCATAGTGTCGTTGATTACCTCATGGGGTCACCATCCTTCATTTCCCTCATTCACAATTTTCATATTTCTCCCACCACTCTCTGACCATTCGTTCCTTTCTTTCGCTATTGGCCACCTCTCACCCCCTCGACCGTCATCACACTCCATGCTACCCTGTGCACCCAGATACACATTCCATCCCCTCTATGTACCAACTCTACCAAGAATCTCTTGCCGCGTTACTTCACTCTTTTCCCCACAACAAACCACTAGAATTCCAAGCTGCCTTCCTCACCACTTCTCTCCATACTGCTGCTTCTTTGACCTTCCCATCTAAACTCCATAATGGCAAGCCATCTCATTCACGGTCACCTCGCCCTTTCCACCCACCATGGTATGACATGGAGTGCCGCTCCCTCCCTTCATCATGTTGTCACTCATGCTCGTTTCCATGCCCCCATCTCCTTCGTTCCACACGTCAATCTTATAATCGTACACTCCGTCGTAAAAAACGTGCCTATGATGATTCCAAAGGAAAACGCTTGTGGACCCCCTTTTCAACTCCTCTTATGGTGCCTTTTGGAGTGAGTTTATCCCTTGTGCCCCACCCCCTCTCTTGGACGACCTTCGTATTTGGACCAATTATGCTACTAAGCTATACACTATACCCACTGATACGCCCATCTCTATCACTCCCCGACCATTGGACTTTACCTTCTTTACCCTTGATTTGGTCCTTGCGGCCATAAAAAAACTGAAAAACCATAGAACTAGAGACATCGAGGATCTTGAGTCTGAGCTATTGATTCACGCCGCTGACACACTTGCCCCTACACTAGCCACTCTCCTTAACCATGTTATTGTCGTAGGTTTCCCATCCTCTTGGTGCACTAACATCATCCACCCTATCCATAAAAATGGTGACCCCATGATCCCTGGTAATTACCACACTCATGATTGGGCATGTTCTCACGAAGTTATATGGCACCATTCTTCAGTCTGCAGTTAGTACGGAGGCAGTACCAGTCAGCTCATCAGCCACATCCCAGCTCTCAGGCTCAAATTTCCTCATTTTTCTCTAGGAGACGACTACGCCGAGACACTGAGTTTGATGATGACGACAATGCACCACCTCACAGATATCAGAGGCAGTGCACCACTCATAGTCATGCTGTAGCTCACACTACCCATCCTATCATGAGGGCACGTAGGTCTCGCCCTCCTAGACGATGTCAGCGATGACCAATATTACCTCATTCTACAGCTCATATCACATCCTTTTTCAATAGTAATGCCAGATGATATGATTTTACATTTAGCATTTACTATGCTCCCACTTAATGACAGTTTGTAGTATTTAGTTATGTTGTTCCTTTTTATGCATAGTTTTTTTATGGAGACGTTTATATACGCTCCCACTGTTACCACATGCTTGACATGTACTTTTATCTGTCTTATATGCCTTTTGGCATGGAAAAGACATTAATAAAGCTTCTTCTTTTCTTCTTCCATTAAATACTGTGTAGAGCGTAGTAGTATCCTCACACCCACAATGCGGTATCTTGCAATGCATTTCTGGACTTTCACTTGCATGTGCTGAGCAGCTAGCTCTAATATAGAATTACAAGAGTTAGTGAAATTGTCATCACTCATGAAAATCTCTAGAGAGTCAAAGTTTTCCTATGTACGGTTGTACATTAGAAAAGAAACTGCTGTATAGGCCATGCCGGTGAACTAAATGCATCAAGTTTGGATGTCGACTGGCATATTGGTGAACCTCGTCAATCATGACACAATTGTTGAATACACGAAATGTTTAAAAGAGCAAATAACCATTTTGACCTCCTACAATCTATCCTACAAACTTATTCTTAAATGTCTCAAATTTAGTCACTTTGCACACGGTTGCAGGGACATTTCATACTGACAGAAACCTTGATCAAGGATAATGGAAAGCACTTTCATGAATAGCACTGTCCTAGTTCTGATGTATCAAACAGTAAACACTGTTCTGACTCATAGCAAACTAACCTTTTGAGTGGCGGGGACAATGAATGTTGGCACCTTTACCTTCTGGCCCTGCAAGAGGTGAAGATATTTGAGGTACTACCTTTCAGCATATTGATAGTTATGCTACAGGCCAACAAACTGCAGGACAAGAATAATGACCTTGTCCTGCAAGTAGCAAATCTGAACAAGTGGTAACACAAACCGCAGAATGTAAAAGCTTAGCCACTGCCATGAAGTCCTCTATTTTCCCGCCAGTACATGAGCCAACATAGACCCTATCAATCTTGACATTCTTGCAATCTCTTGTCAATGCACGATTGTCTGGAGAATGTGGCTGCACTTCAACAAAGTTTGAATCATCTGATACAGAATATGAAATTTCAATTCTAAAGGTAAAATAAATAGTCCTATGTTAACTTATTGCTTTATCTGCCTCACCTTAGCAACCAAGGGTTCTATTTTCGAAACATCAAACCTGTACTCCTTCAAGAAACTGCGGAGGAAGAAGATAAGGTCGAAAATCAGAAAGCTGAAAACCAACAGACCTCAATTTTCTCTTGAGACAATTATAATCAAGTGAAGGATTATCTCTAACAGCATCTAAAATTGCACATAAAACTTCTCTATATTCCATAATTTTCACTGCTATGTGCCAAAATTAAATGAGATGGATGATATTCTAGAAAAGTGGGAAGTCGGCATTTATCCTTGTGACTGCTGAAAGTTTTATAAAAACTCCTTGTGACACTCATGCTGTGAAACAGAAAGCTCTACAGTAAGCTATCTATCCTAAGTAGGAGGCTATGCCACTTTTACCAAAAAGAACAATCTATATATGTGGCAAACTTCTATTGCCATTTTTGGGTTAGTAATTCCATGGAGATCTCATCAACTATCTTCTTTCTTCCATATCTGACCTGAAATTCATCACATCAGATTCAGATTAATTTTTCTGATTGACATATAGCTAAATAATTTTATTTTTTTTGGATATATGCATGTTAGTAATGTCAATGGTAATTGCTGTAAAAACAATCAAATAGAGCAAATAAGTTGAGATTCGTGTGTGTTCTCATGTACTAAACTTTTGCCGGTTTGTGCATTTAAGATCCTTTTACAAAGTTTGGCCATGTATGCAAGGTTAATCCTTCCATTTTTAGTTCGTTGTGATGTTTGGAGCATTTAAGAAGCCAGCTGGAGTGAAGAAATTTCCTTTTCTCTATTCAATGTGATGGAGTGAGTAGGGATACACTTTGATGGGCTTCACTCTAGCCTCCATCTGGTTGATTTGCTTCTCACAAAGCAAGGTTTTATGGTACCTTTCAAATCACCTTTTCGAACCGTGCTGAATTGGGTTTGAATCAGGACAGAATCGGCTTCTCCAGGTTCGAACTGGCGAATCAGTTTTAGGTGTTTTTTTTCAAAACATTAATGTCACACCATACATATTACATATTACAATGTACCATGTACATGGCTAGTTAGTAAATCATTCCATCTCCCTGCACTCAAAAGTTCAAACCCTACGAAATATCATATTCAGAATTTTTGGTGATGAGTTCAATAGGTTTCAAACTTTCTGGTACTCTCATTTTTGCATATTGTCTATAGAGCAATATACTTTCAATCAACTTTGTGCCCCCCCCCCCCCCCCAAACGCCCGGTCCTCCTCAACAACAAGGACCACATTAAGCAAATCAGATTGGCATGTTGATAATTGTCACGACCAATCTAACATGGATGTGATGAGACACACTTTTACATAAGTACTGATGATTCTGATAGGGACACACCCAAAATTTTCTAAGCTAGGAAACCTTAATAGCAACAACCCTTACTTTCATTTTTGTACTTTTATCAGCTCATGCATACATTGCCATGAAAAAAAAAATTTCGATATTTTACAGCTGCCATAGTCTTTTTAGTTTCCTTTTACTCTTAAGTTGTCTCTTTGTTTGTGTTGCGTTTTTTTTATTCTCTTTGTATGTCTAGTTTGTCAGTTTCTTTTAAACCTCCCTCGCTTCTCACTGTCCTTTATTTCTTGTTTTCCAGTACTTTCCTCTCCAATCCAGTTTGACTTAACTCGTTTCTATTTGGGAATGATTATTTGTTTTGTCTATTGGCCAGCTCTTGGGGATTCCTTGTGTGGTTATCTTATTCCAGGTTAGGCTTTCACTTATGCCGGTCCTCCCCCCGCTCTCTCTAGCCCTGGCTATGGTTTTCTTTTGTGCTGGCTGTTGAGCATTACTTCTGTTCCACTTTCTTCAGCTGCCTGTTGCAGCTTTGCATCATGGTCACTGTTCATCAAGGAGATGGTGATCCTGCTATTCCTCTCCGTGGGCCATGCGTCCACTTCTGCTGTCGTCTTTCTGATCTTCATCATTTCTTGTTATGGAGCATCCCTTGCATTTACTGTCTACATGATGATGGATTTGGCTGGGTATTTCATCATGCCCTCGCTATGGCACTCTTTTTCATTTCCTGGTGCATGCTGAGCTTCCTCGTATTTATTTCACCTTGGACTGTGGTTTTCCCCACCTGCTGTACTGTGTTTTCCCTTCCTCTTGCTCACTGGTGTTTTGTTCCTGCTTCTGCATGCTGCTCCCAGAGTTTTTACTGCAACAGCTTCCTTTTCTCAGTGGTGACAGTCTAATTTGAACCTTCTCCCTGTGGCACACCGGCAGTTTGTGATCCTGCTCAGTCCATTATGGCCGGTTCTACTTTTTGGTGTGTTGTTTGCATAGTTTCTGCTTTTTTTACAGTGATGTATGCCTGCCGTTGGGTGCTTCTTCTTCAGAACGAAATCTGAACAGGTTCCTCCTCTTTGTCGTCGGTCAGTTGATAGATCTTCTTCTTGTTGGTGGTTTGGTCGCTAGCCTTTTCACTTTCTGTTGTTCTGCTATTCTTTGTGAAGGTTTTGTTCTCTCTTGCCTTTTCAGATGTTTTCGCTTTTGCTGATGCTTTTTTTCTAGTTATTTGCTGTTGTGTATAGTTTCTTGCTTCTTGGGTTAGTCAAGCATTCTTTTCCTTGTTATGTTCGTTGTTTTCAAACTTTTACTAAAAATTGTTGGTTTTCCTTTAGCTTTGGCTGGTTCGTTATTTAGTCCTTTGCTTACATCCTTGGATGATGTACCCCTTAAGTTAGGTTTATCACTGCCAAGTCTTTGCATTCTCTTATTCTCTTGTTTTGCTTACATGTGAAAGGGCCAAATTAGGCTTTTGACTTGATTACCTTTGTCTTGGGAGGTACTTTTGCTTGCTGTTTATTTTCATGTATTGTAGATGTTAATCTACTGCAGTCTGTACATATGCTTTACCTTTACTGATTTTTTCCTCAATGCCTTATTGTGAAAGAATATTCTTTCTATCAAAAACTTTCGTTACCTTTGTGCAACCTTCTCGGCAATTTTTAGTTTGTTTTATATCAGAAAAATTTCAACTTGTTCTTTGCTCCGAATTGCAAAGTTCAGTGCCATTTATACAAATTCTTCTGAAAATGATCGGCTTTCAGTTTTTTAGTACAGCCTGTTAAGTGATCATTGATGCTTTACATTCTGTGGCAAGTGGAAACCTCTCCTGACAGAGATAGAATGTTAAGAGGAACGACTCAACAGATTACAAGAATAGAATCACTGCTAATTATGGCAAACTTTGCTTTCCTTTGGCATGTATTACTTAAATCTTTTTTTTAGGCTTTCATACATCAAACAACTCCTAAACCGTGAGGGGGAGGACTGGTTACAACACTCAGGCACATTCTAAACTTTTTCTATCGTGTTTCTCTCTAAGAAAAAGTTCTGTACATTTTTTATGGTTATAACAAGTTAATAAAGGCGTGTTTTTCATTATACTACCTGTTCTCTTTTTCTGTTTACACATATATTCACAGCATTGGTTCTTATTTTGTGGCAAGACACTGAGTCCTTAACTTTTTTCTCTTCTAGTCTTGCTTGGCAACAGTTCCGAAAGAATTTACTTAGCTCATTTTTGGCTTGCTTCACTACCTTTATTCAGGCTTTTTCCACCTTGACTAGGTGCCGGTTTGCTTCCTGAACAGCCTACTATTTAGCTCTAATCTTTGGCTCAGCCTTAAGATGGTGCCTTTCACACAATGGCAACTGTTTTCCTACACGTGGGGAACAATTAGATGACAGTACCCAGTGCCCACTAAAGCCAGTTTATGAAATGGAAAACTTTTTGCCCAATTGATTTTCTGGCTTTTTGAACATTGACCTAACATTACTCCTTGTCTGGATAGTTAGAGCCCATAATTTGGCATTATCATGCTATGAGTAGGCCCAAACATCTGGAGTCAACCTACTGGATGAGCTCTAGATATTCAGGCAGGAGACCTTGGAGTTCGCCCAGCGCTTTTGAGAGACGGTAATAAACTAACCGTTACAGTTTAAACTTTACATTTTACTACACAATTACTCAATCACATTGTTGGTAACTTGGAAGTTGGTAGCTACATTTATTTACTTACATAAGTTACATGGAAATCGGGGATGCCTATAACTTGCAACTACTAACTCCTCCTTGAACTGTGATTCAGGCCAATTGTGTCCCGTGTCATGGTGGTCCAAGTTTGGGATTGATGTCCCCAAATTGCACCGCCTTGCCATCAGGATCCTTTCACAGGGGCTACACTGCAGTCGCTTGTGAGAGAAACTAAAGTGTTCATTCCTTGATTCACACAAAGAAGAGGCATTGACTCTCCTCTGCGCAGTTGGAGAGGTTGGTGTACGTACACGACAACCTAAGACTTTTGGTTAGACTCCAGACCACCGCAGAGCCTATCCGGGTAAACTATAAATTATAATTTCTAGCATGTTATCCTACATACTAGATAGTAGTATGTACGGTTCTAAGTTAAGTTTTAACTTTTGTCGACCCTCCAGATTCTGATCTTGATTCAATGTGCATTGTGACACGTGCATAGGTTAATCTGGATGAGATCCGTGGCAAAGGTTCCAGACTTGCCACCAAGAGACCAGGCAGAGGAAGATGTGTACGCATTCCTCCATGAGGAGGCCAGGCAAAGGCCAGGTGAGAAATTAGGATTTAGTTGTTACTACTCGGT